>PVLA01000901.1:0-115679 GCA_004027455.1 Hydrochoerus hydrochaeris | reverse complement strand
GACTAGTTTGAAATAATCATTTTCAATTCAAACTAATTTTATTTGATATTTATTAAACATTCAAAAACTCTGCCCTAAATAGAAAGTTTATTGACTATATGTCAAGAACTTTACATCATTATTTCTTCAAATCCTATGAACATTTGAGAATTTGAAGCTTGATAAAGTTAAGGAATGTGCCCAATGTCACAAGACTTATGAGAGGTAAACTTAAGTACTGAATCAGACCTGTCCAAAGCTGAGCATCTTTTCATAGGACTTTATCTCTCCATATGAATCAGGATCTGTGGTCTCTGTAAAGCAAAGCATGTTCACTTCCTCTTCTTAAATAAACATTTAAAATGTCTTGCACTGGTCCACACGGTTACTTTTCACTCGGAAGTATTTAACATACTCACCCTCATTATTTAAACAGATTTCATGAGTCTCCTGTTTAGGACAGTCTCTTTAGCACGTAAGAGCACATTGGTTGTTTGTCTCCATGCTATCATCCAGGGATCTCGACATACTACGTGTGTATTTGCAAGTCCGTTTGTAATTTGAATAGTCTCTAAGTTGGGGCCATATGTAACATTTGCAGACTAGAAGAAATTGAAATTTCTTATATTTTAAAAACAACTACATTTGTCAGTAAGGTCCTTAAGTTCTGTACATGAATTTTAGCCAGACATCCATTTAGATAAAAAGATTAATCAGAAGGAGTTGCATAATAATAAATATAGTAGAAGAACAAAGAATAATTATGGTATCTTAGACTTTATCTTACAGTTTGACTTACAGTGTGAATAACTGCATTTATAATTTCTAAATTCTGGCTTCTTTTTACACTATGGCTTATTTTGACTGTCACATTGCTCATTTTGATGCTCACAAAGTTATTTGCATTTTTTTCTGGAATTAGTATACTTTTCACAGTTTTATTTACTTATATTGAGTAGAAACATAAATAGAAGTAACAGGTCTTCAAAAATTATCTTTATTAGAAATGAGTGTTTCATGTTATTTTGTAAGAGAATTTGATTACTCACTAAAGATTTGATTGTATAAGAAGAAAATATTTTTTTTCCATTTAACACTATTAAATCAGATGTTCTAGTCATTCACTGAGTTATTAAAATACAGAATATACCTTCTATACCTGAAACAAGATTTTAAATTCCAATAGAAAGGCACATTTACTGTAATTAATCTACTAGCTAGTTTCTCACAAGACACTTTCCCAAATTTTTACATGATTGGAATTAAACTGTAAAATATTAATCATTGGACTTAGTGTGGAATAGAAGCAGATGTATGGTTCAACATATTTTGTCTGTTGAGTTTTCTATCTTCTGATTTAATTCAAAGTAGCCTGCTGAATACATAGATCAGGAGGCCTGAGGAGTTTGTATGAAGGAGAATTGTAACAAAGTAATTTTAAACCTGCTTTCTTATATTGAGTATCATTGTATAATACTTTAAAATCATTCTAATTAAATCATGAGCTTTATGTAGTCATTTTCAGTCCTCCAACAGAATATAGAAATATTCTAATAACCACATAATTCTATTTATATTCATGTTTTGTCTATACTGAACAAACCATTCAATATAAATGTAATTCTGTTTGTGAAGTGCATTTCTATTATAGATTTGGATCTTGGATGTAATATTAGAATAGTGGATGTATGTTGTCAAATCTTGTTTAGTGAAAGTCTAATAAAAATATGATAATGTGAGGTTAACAGACATTGCTAAGAGCAAAAGTCTGCTTTTAGATCCATTGAAAATGCTTACTTACTATGTACAAAATAAGAAACTGCTAATTTTGAGAAAATGGATATATGATAAGTTAACTTTCAAATAGTTTCTTGGCAAACAGATTACAATGACCAAAAATACACATATAGAAGAGAAGCAACCAGTTTAACTATACTGTAGCAAGTCATATAGCAACTTTTTTCATTTGCCTTAAAATACATTTAAACTTATAAATATTCTTAACCGTGCTGCTTTAAATTATAATACATAGAAAATTCAAAAAATTCTTAGTGATTTTTATCACTAAAAATAGCACTAACCTATTAGATATCAAAGAGTCAAACATCAGTTAGCAAGAATGTTTCCCACATTCTAGAGACACAGTTCCAAAGAATCTCAAATTTTTCCTTGAAGAATAAGAAAGAATAGATGATTGGACAATAAGCCATGTTCAATTCTGTTTCTTGGGAAAGGGCTTGAAATACCTAGTACTTTTATGTACATTATGAAGGTAAAGGTAAATATCATATTTTCTTTCTTGTTCAACAGAAATGTTTCACATATCAGATTTTTCTTTTATTTCAGATAAAAACAGAATAATAATGTAAGATTGAGCTATATGAAATACATATGACTTTTCATACACAGAGTGAAAAACTTTAAATTACCTAGTTTTATAGATAAAGCAAATATAAAAAAAGAACACATATTACATTCCTCCATCCGCTATTCATAGCTCATCTAAGTGTTCCATCTATTGGTAATCTGCATGCATTTCATAGATCTCATAGACCCAGTAATGTCATATTTAATGTCCATAAGGAATTAGGTAAATCATAAAGTGCCTCTGATGCCACAAGACTCGAGAACAGTAAAATTTCTGGCATTATGGGTTACTCTTGAAGGAGCTCATCCATTCTTTGATTCATTGCATGCATGTAGAGTAAGAAATAACTTGGTGCGAGATACTACTTGAGAAATAGAGATTTCAGATATAAAGAACAAGGTAGGTAATGGCTCCACCCTTTGAACAGAGGTTCTTTACAAATTGAAAAAATAAACTGAACTGATGAATTTAAGAATTTCACATTTTATACTTGTTATGAAGAAATAAAAGTGAGTAATATAGTTACTGTGAAAAAAATTAAAGTGGATAAGGTAATATAATTGATAGTAGCTCTACTGAAATATAGTCCCAAGAATAATTATGCGAATATTCGCTCCAAGAATTTATGTAATCTCTGTTTCTCAGTGCTGTGATTTAGATATGGTTTATTTTTCAAAGGTTTGTTTATTGGAAGTTTAGACCCCAACAAGTGTGGTGGAACAAACTATGGAACCTTTAAGAGGTGGATCCTAGTGGGAAGTCCTCGTGGAAACTGGAGAGAAGCCTGCAGAAGGGATTTCGGACCAAGTCTGCACTCACTTGTGATCCTGTGGTCTCACACAAGCTCTCACCACGATGCCATCTAACATAAAGCCCTACTCAGAATCAAGAACAGTGGAGATACTTGATCTCAGGTTTCCCATCCCCTAATATGAGCTAAATAGTTTTTACTTTATAATATAGTAAGTCTCAGGCATTTTGTTATGGTAATGCTAAATGGACTAATATACTGACTAATATCCAAAAACTATTCCTGCTGCCTCTGAGTCCCACAAATGATTATTATATAAAGTGCCATTTGTAGAGTGAGGGCCTACAACCTATTGCACCAGTGAAATTCTTAAGTAAACATGGGCTAGTGTACATGTGATACTTTTAAAGGGACTTAACATAGGAATTATTGAATATGAAAATCACTGAAAGCCATATTACAAGGAATGTTTTAATAAATTTAACTGTCATGTGTGACACACTGTGCCCCACTACTGAGATGACTGATAAAGTCACCAAAAGCATAATTTGACTCTTAATCCAGGAAATGAGAGAAAACAGAAATAAAAGCAAATAAATTAAGGATACACAAAGAAACTATGAATAAGTATTTAGAGATATCTTATTATGAATATGATGCTCTGTAGAACTTTTTTTTTTTTTGTACTGAGAATCAAACTAAGGACCTTGCACTTGCCAGGCAGGCACTGTGCCACTAAGTTATATCCCTGGACTTCCTTTAAATGATTCTTTGCTTCCTATATTATCTTCTGATTTGATAATTCAATTATAAAACCAAAGAAAAACCCTGAAATGTGAATAAACTATCTTAATTATTTCACCTCTCATTCTGTATTTCTGCACTTTCAAAGGCTTGTCTCATTCTCAGTGTAATCTTAAAACACAGCCTTTTATGGTTTTAGGAATTTCTTTCCTAATGTAGAAAATTTTTATTTTCCATCAAAAATTATAATTTGAAGGCTAACAAAATATTGTCACACACATTTATGCTAATAATTTAAAGGGCTCCTAATAAAAAGAAACTGGATCATTTAAACATGCCATTAAATTTTAAACTTATTTTGCAAAAAAATGTTCAGTAGGATAACTTATGTTCTTATTTTATGCATTAATATTTATAACTAAGAACACTTCAAAATGTTGTCCATAGTTGTTTATATTGTTTATCATGATTATCAAGGAAGCAATAATAAACAATCAAAAAAAATAAAAAATGGGTTCTTGAAAATTCAACTAGTAAATAGAGAATACCTTCCCAATATGTCAGCAGACAACTGCTGAAGAGACCTGAGTTCCTACAAAATTAACTATTGTATAAATAATTCATTTTACAGTTTTTAGATAAGGAAGGATTAATTTTGTCACAGAAATATATATGCCGATCCGTATATCTATAGTAGAATTATTGTTTTACCACACTTTGCATTTTCTTTCTCTAGTAGTTGGTCAGTTGATATTCTCAGCTCTTCCACCTTAAATTTAAAATTGCTGGATTTGGTACGAGCAGCTGCAGATACTTTAGTAAATATTTTTCAAGATAATAATTCCATACATGTATGCATACAGTTCATGCAGTCACAGGCAAACAGTTTTCATTAGGAAAAAAAAGGAAGTAAGAATGGTCCCATGCAGCTGAAAGAAAAAAAGAAGGTGACGTTTTCTAAAATGGAGTGTAATTGTGTCCTCCTTACACTGTCCCCACTCAAGCACTAAAATAAACAGTTGCTTCATCCAAGAAACTTCTGCCTGATTAATATGGAAACAATAGATAAGCTATTCTTTAATCAAAACAACGTTTTTAAAAAGTCACAGCCACTATGAAATGATACTTTCCTTTGGGGCTTTCATTTATTGATAAATTCAAACAAAAAGAGAGTAATGATGCTGTCTGTGTATAATTTTTATTATTTGTGGGAGTCACTTAGTGGACCTTGGTAGGAAGGATTACAAAAAGGATTATTAATTTAATAAATGTTTTGATTCATGCCATTTCAGAACAGAACATCAATCCAAAGTAAACACTCAGATTATTCAGCAGATTCTAAGGCTTGCCACAGGAGATTCAACACCACTCACAAATGATCACCGAGCTTTCTCTTCACCTCACCCTATGTCTTTGGCATTACTAAGCTGGAAACAAATTCCTCTTGTTAATTTGAAGAATTGATTCGAGGAAAGCAAGATGTTACATTATCTCCGTCATTGAGCTTTACGTAATGAAAATATCACATTCAGTTTTCCTTTGGACAAAAGTCTCTGGAGAGATGAAGCAATTTTTTCCTCTGCATGTAAGCTAAAAGTACTAAAAATCTATTATTTTAATGATATAAAATTTAGAGGATTGTTAAAATTATTCAATATCCATCCAATGACCCATAGCCAAAGGTACAATTCATTCTAATATACATACTGCATCTGTAGAAATCTTAGAAGTGCTTAATTCACTTGTTATGTAAAATAATTATTATCTTTTGGAAAAATTAAAAAATCATATCTGAAATGAGATAGCAGAAAGTACCATTTTTTAAAATTTCTTCTTGACTTTGGACAGTATTTAAAAGAAATGTAAAAAAAAAGAAAATTTAATTAAATTGACAAAAATTAACCTTCTACCTAATATCCACACAGATTCAGACTTGTGGAGGAGGATGGTTTTTCTAATGGACCAAAAGAATACATTTGATTTTTACAATTATGGATTTTAAGTACAGTACCTAATAAAATGTAGAATAGCAAACAACCTACAGGAAAATTATTTAAGATTTTAAGAAGTTTCTTCATGCTTTCATGCAGCATTTCTGCTTTCTGTATAATACACTCTCTTCCCAGTTCCAACAATGTAAAATGCAGTGGGGTTTTATGAATATCTGTACAGAAGGTAATAGCAGCTCAGCATCCTATTGCTTATATGGCAGGTTTTAAATGTCGAGGAAATTCAGAGGGTCATGATTCATTTATTATTTAACACTCTCTGCTTCATTTTCTTTCACAATATACGAAGCACTGCCTGCATTGTTGAAGCATTTCTTAAACAGTATGCTCTTAAGATAAACATAAGCTGGTTTTATTAGTTCACCACTCCAGATCCTTTTGCATTACACCAGAATGTTAATGACATTAATTTAACTCAGTATTGTCTTCTTAGTCATGACAGATGTCCCATAATAGAATGACTGGACAGAAAGTCACAAAACTTCTAGAAAAGTTTATTTAAGAAAGAGTTTCATGTAGACAGATACTATAGTCATTTCCAGAAAAGGAAGAAAAAACAAGAAAGTAATTTTTATAGATCTTTTCTTTTCAAGCTAGGAAAGGTTTAACTAATTATGACCCTTTAAATACCCAGAGCTACATGCTTCTACAATCATTTGCTGTTTGTGTCTCCACTACATAGGAAAGCAACAAGCTCAGGGGCACAGTGCCTGCCATGGCAAATACAAGGCCATGATTTTGATTCCTGATTATATATATTCTATAATATACAATATATATATTATATAATATACAATATATTATATGATACAATGGATATTATATAATATACAATATATAATATATGTGATATACAATATATATTATATAATATACAATATATAACGTATAATATACTATACACACACACACACGCACACACTAAACTCTTGCCAAAGTACGTTGATGCTCAGGCCAAACATCTCTGTGATTAAAACAGAGAGAGAAGAGCCAATGGGATTTTCCAGTGCTTTACTTGTCAATGACTCTTCCTCATTCCTTCACAGAGAAACATACATCAAATGAGAATTTTAGCACAGAGCCAAATAATTCAGACTAAAATGATCGAGTTTACTGACTCAAAGAAGGACTTATTGAACTTTGTGTCCTTTATTTCCGTTTTATAGGCCAATTGAAACATCTTGACTAAAAGTCACTGAAATGTTAAGTTCATTGCCATTCAGAAATGTATGAGACCCTGCTGGAAACACTCCCCATTTGGTTTTAAAGCCATATGGACCTCTATTTACTATTGTAAACCTCAGTTTAGGCATACACATCTGCATCTAATATTTGACAGTAAAAACTAACTTCACTGAATTTGAAGGTCAGATGCAGGCTTGAAAGTATGTCATTTTACTAAAATAAAATAATGCCAATCTATTCTAACCTCAAAGAAATAATGCTTTATTGAATAATGGCAGTTTGTGCCCTGTACCCAGAAAACAGTTAACGAAAAAGAAGTAAAGCATATAACAGTTACTTTAAATCTCCCACACATTTTAACAACAGAGGTTCTCTAATTTTCACATAATCTACTTGATAAGAAGTTTAGACAATATAAAATATACAGAGGGTTATGTGTGTATTTATATGGATATGTGTATATTTATTGGCATACTTTTGTATATATGTGTATAAATTTCCTATAAAAATATAAACATACATATTTACATAAAATTTGCCATATATATATATGTGTGTGTGTATATACATACACGCACACACACACACAAAGAAGAGAATCCCACCTCTACAACTGATCCACTATCTTTTCAGTTTCCTTTTCATTCCTGAAGGTGAACATGGCTACCCTTTTCCATATGCATACTTAAATGAGTTACGCACAAAGAACTAAATGTATGCATATATATATTTTTTATGCATTTCATTACAAAAATGGAAACATACCACCCACAGTGTTTTGCATTTTGTTTTTTCTACTGAATATATCTTGAGGCTAATTCATTATGAAGCCATGTACATCTACCATATTATCTTTAATATAAATGGAAATATTTTAACATTTTAAAACTTACTACAAGTTCAAGCAACTTACAATGAAACAAATTAAGTGCAAAGAAAAATGAAAATAGTGACAATGTGAGGAAGACAAGGAAAATAAGAAATGTGAGAATTATGAGCAATTACAAAGTTCAAATTGAGGGCAAAATTGTCATTTAAAATTTTTTTTTGAAAAAGCAAAAACACAAAGCAGAAGAGATTATCAATTTGTTCTTTCTATCACTCAAAAAAACTGTTCTTCCAAGCAAGCAACATCTGATTTTCTTTAAGCATGAAAAATTATTCACTCTGTCATTAAACCTTTGCCTCAGGGTCAAAAAGTTATATCCCAATGGGATATATAATTTTTTAGACAAAGCTAAATAATTTTAAGATAGGATTTATATTGTTTCTGAGACACATTTGCAATAATAGTTTCTGGCAGCTTATGATATCATTTTTAACTAAATTTGGAACATAAGAGAATCCCAGAGAAAAGCTATCCCAGTATGATTAAAAACACTAAGAAATACATGAATTAAAGACAGCAACAGCTGTTGAAATTTTACTTTCCCAACCCTAAAATACTACAGAAAGCTCAATTAATTGGAAAGCTGACTTCTACTTTTCAATTTTTAGTGGAATGACTGAAACTATGCTATTGACATGCTCACAGTTACTTAAACAAGGAACAAAGATCTACACTTTCTACAACCATGCTAAAAACAAGTTAGAAAAAATACTTGTGAGTTTGTAAGGCCAGTGAGTCAAAGGAAAGGTTTACGAGCTTATGTTAGGGTAAAGAACCCTGCATCTCCATCAGTAGATGACCACAGCAGAATTATCCACAAACATTACTCTGCTAAGCATAACCAGCTACATACTTCATCAGCCTATTTCACTTCATTTGGATTGGGCTTTTGGTAGAACAGCTATTGTTATATGGATAGTCATGCTTACATAGCAAGATTGTCTTTTTAAGTTTTTTTTTTTTCCTAGAGTTTAATGCGAACAAACTTTTGATTTGTGGGTCTTTACTTTCCCTGAAGAAAAGTGGTCAGACTCAAATGAAAGTGGATAGGCTCCCCTCATTCTAGAAGTGGAATTCCCACAGTGTAAAAAAACCACAATGAGATAGTGTAATAAAATATAGCTGTGACTTCCCATCTGTCTTCAAGAGAGTTGTTTTCTCACCAATCCTTCTGGTAAATCTGTTAGAATTGTGTATGTAAACAGCTGGAGTCTTAGGTTTTAACTTTACCATGGTGACTATATGTATCACATATTTCCTGAGAACCTAAAGTAGTACGATTGAACCTTTGAAAGTCTTAATTAACAACACAGCCCTCAACAAACATTTCCCGGAACATATGTATTTTGAGTCAAATTCTACATCCACATGGAACCCAATCCCTCCAAACCCCTGTCTCCCACTTTCCTTTTCTTTTCATGCTTTCCACCTCCCATGAACAGCCGAATTTTCAAGTCATGTTCCAGATCTTAAAATACTGCGATGTATTTTACAATGTGGATGATGGATAACTTTTTCAAAATATTATAAGTGATTGTGTTTTATTTCAAAAGCCACTGCCAAAAGTAAAATCACAGGCCAGATTCCTAGCTCCCCTGGAAATCTAAGAAGTGACCCCTCAAAATTCCTAAAGCCATGATATAAATATGGATTATATTTTGTGTCAAATGCAAGATGTATTTCTATTCTTGGCAAATTTTATAGAAAGCATTTGGAACCTAGAGTGAATTTCCTTTTTACCATGTAATCTCTGCCCTTACAAACACACTGATAATAGAATAGAAAAAGAACTTGTGACATAAAGACATAATTGACTCCATAACCTCATAAATACTAATGTGTTAGTAAGAGAAGTCATTTTTATCTATGTATTTTATCAACATGTACAGACTTTATCACTCCTAGTTTTCAAACATGGTATTAAATCTGAGTATTTAGTTAATTATCTTGCAAAAACACTAAAATATGATTAATTACTTTGAGGAAAAGATAAACCAATGCAGACCTTTTGTTCAGATAGATAGATAAATAGAGATAGAGATATATATAGTTTATGAATTAATTAAACAAATATCATTTAACTAAAGTTAATGATTTAAAATTCAGACTAAAAAATTTTTCAGAACCAAATAGATATTTTAAAATTTATTATAACAAATCTTGCTGAATACTTGAAAGAAATAGAATTAGTTCTTTTTATTGTTAAATTACAAACTTTTATTAATTAAAAATGTGCACCTTTTTATTCTGTGAAACCATTACAACTAAAATAACAACAAAAACTACTCTCACAAATAATTATATGATTTTCAGTGAAAGTTGAAACCAAAATTTTGGTGCATATAAAATAGTGTGTACTAAAGACTCATTCTAGGCATGGAAAAAAAGAGGGCTAATATTTAATAAAAATTTAGTGAAAATAATATTATAAACTTCATTTAAAAGATAAAATCCCTGGGGTTGAGTGGTTACATAATTTTATCAGAAATATGTAAATTTGAACTTCTTTTGACTGGCATCTCATTGTTCTGATTATCCAAATGCATGTGTGTGATGAGAAAGTTAAAAATTTATTCAATGAAAAGCTATAAAAATAGTTTTAAATACTGGACATTGTTAAATGTAACACTAACAATTAGCTTACAGTCACTCACCCTTTAATGGTTCAAAGTAAGTTGCAACATTTAGAAACACTGAAGATCTGTAAAACTTATTTTCAGAAAATGTGACTATTTTCAAGTCACTCAAATTTTAAAGTATAGAATTCTCTGATGGCTGAAGAAATTCTTAAAGATCTTATAATATTAAGCATTTTCTAGAAAACAGATATGGACAATTGCCTTTATTTTCCTCTTCTCAAGAAAATATTTTCATGAGTTCACAAGCACTGTGAAATAATTGAATAATAAGGATATTATTTTTTATTATTTCTTTGTATTATAGTAGTTTCAAACTGTAGCATCTTCCAACTGGAAAATACTCCAAAAAACAATTATTTTCAATTACTTTTGCAGTGAAAACCTGAATTCAATGATTCAGTTTAACCAAATATATTCTTAATTCAAGCTAATATATATTTACATACTAGAGCAAAAGCAATAAATCTCAGGTAGGTTTCCTAAGTGAGAAAACTAGCCTGAAGCCTCAGTAGCCTTATGGAGACTTTTATGAGAAATTTAACATTATTTCCTCCTAATTTCATCCTGCCATTATCACTTCAGAAACTATTATTTTTCAGACTTAAACAACTACTTTTTATAAGAATCAATAAGACAAAGAATATTTTAGTTCATAGACAGGTAAGACTTGCAATCCTTACTTTTTCCTAAAAGAAAAAAAAAAACCTTATCCATATATTCTTGGTAAAAAGAATTATGTAATGTCCTATTTTACTCTACATCATACACACAAGGGTAGCATGGATTTCAGACCAAAACAAATTGATAGCAACATTCCAAAAGTAACATAAAAATTTAATAATAAAATTTAAGGAAGTAAACTTTGTAGTATTTGGTTTGAAAAATGCACTATATCTACATGTATCTGTCAAAATTTGTCATATAGAACACAACCAAAAATTTGGTGAATTGAAGCAATAATACTGTTTTGTCTCTGATACAGTAGGTTGAGGACTGTGGCTAAGGTCAGCTGTGAGACCCTTCCACTTTTTACACCAGGGCCCACTCAGGCACCTGAGTGTGCAGGCAGTCAAGCACACACTCATCTATCAGACATTAGTGGATCATGTACTATCATTATCTAGCAAGCTAGTTCACGTTTATTCATGTAGGGTTCTCCAGGGCAGCAAGCAGGAAATCAACAGGCTTCTGAATCCTAGGCTCAGAACTTTTCTATGATATGTTTTCAACTGTATGTTACGAGTGAAAGGAAGTTTCATCCCCACCTAGATTCAGGATAGAAGTGGACTCCTGTAACCCATTATAATGGGAGGCTCTGCAGAGTATTGTCCCATTTTTATGATATATCATAAAGTTACTGAATAGAGGCTTTATATGAAACTAGAAAAATAATCACCCCTTACAGATATCATAATTGTACTAAGAACAGATTCTGTCAAACTAACATTCTTTCATTTTTTGCTATTAAATTAGTAGTCAAGGTAACAGCAAAAGACATAGCATTTGGATTTCAGCAGGACATTTGATGATTATTTACTAGTTTTATTTGCAAAATATTCACTGAAATTCAGATGGCATGATAGAACAGTAATATAATTTCACTAATATTTTGAGAATTTCAATTAAAGAATACTAACAGACAACTATTTACTTGAACATTTTAGAAGCCATACCAAACGATATACTAAATAATATTTTAACTAGTATGTAGACTTAATATTTAGATGGCATCTTATTTGATTTAAAATTTAGAAATGATAATCAGAATAGAGTATAAAATTGATAACAAAAAAGCTTAAAATTAACATATTTGGATTTTAAATCACGTTATCATCCAAGATGAATACCATAAATATTTTTGTGATTTTATTTCTAATTATTTCAGTGTGTACATACACAGCACACACAAACATGCATGCACACATACAACACACATACAATAAATATACACAGGTTATATTGTTCATACACTTCAACATCCTGTGTCTTTTCTTGCTTCTATATAAAAAACAGTTCTACATCATAAAATGTTCTTGAAAAACAATTTCTAATGATAAGCACATTTTGTGTATTCATAACTCAATTAAAAATGTTAAAAGAACATTTTCTTGACAATAAGCCTAAGAATAAACCATAAGGGATTTATTCAATCAAGTTTATATATGAAAATGTTAGGCTCAGCCAAAAATATGATAAAGTTGCTTCAGTGTGAATCAAAAGAAATAGGCTGCCTTCCAGTCACAGGAACTAAAGGAACTAAGACTGTCTCTGGGAAACCATTACAGTGACTATTGATTTTTACTAATTTTTAAAATTTAACTTCAAAATGAAAGTATTAGACTGTCTAAAGAGTAAAAAACCTATAAGTAGAATCCATATTATGTACAGTGCGATGGTTAAGCTTAATTGCCAACTTGATTGGCTTGAGAACTCTCTTGAGTATTAACAAAGTGTATATTTGCATTTTCTGGATTTTTCTGGATAGTCATGGAGGCATGGCATTGGGGTTTATATTGGGCTCTGGCTGCTTTCTCTCTGGTACTGTTCCTTGACTGTAGTTCTCAGCTAAAATGAAGAGAGAAGGTTCATTCCATCACATTCTTCAGCTTGAAGCTCCTGCACTGAAGCCAATCAAGCTTGGACTGAATCCTCTGAAACCATGAACCAAATTGAACCTCTCTTCCTTAAGTTTTCAGTGTCATGCATTATGATCTGAAAAGAAAACTAATAATGTGAATACTGAAGAGAATACAAGGCCAGACATTGTCATTTTCCTTCACCCTGTACCACTACAAACTCTAAAACATTACACCCTTTAACATGTCTACTTTCCAAAGTCAATTCTCACCTATTCATTATTTTATCAATTATTCAATTCAATTATTCAAGGCTTGGATGTGACATGACTCATATAGTAACTGTTGAGTCAGTAAGTGTATGAAAGAATGCACAAATGAACTAGAATTAATAAGGTTATAGAGAGGCAATTTTCTAGCTTAGTACAAGAAAAAATGCATACCCTATGAGATTCCAGCTCCTAGTAATTAAAGAGATTCTGTCAAACCAATGTTAAAAGATATGTACATTAAGTAAAAAATTTTACTGATTTATTTGATGAGATCTAAAATCATCTGAAACAAAAATTAAATTTGACTTTATTTCCTTAAATATAGTTATTAATATTACTTAAAATGATCACATCTTTGTGTTTTAGAGTATTTTTCTAAAGTTAACTTTCAAATATATTATCCACATTCAAAATTATATGTGGATGCTTTAATATAAAATCAGCAATGTGATCTTGAAAGAGCAATATTTCTTTAAAAAGACAAAACTTGATACATTAGTTTATATTACAATTTGAAACTTATATTTCTCAAAAACTATTATTAAGAAGTGAAAATACAACTCAGAGTGAGAAAAATATTTACAAATTATAACTTCACCAAGGGCCTCATATTCAGAAAATATAAAAACTCCTGTAAGACAAGAAGGAAAGAGATTAATATGCCTCAGAACAGTAAGCAATCTGAAAAGATATCTTATAAAAGAGGATATCTGAAATTTAATGAAATGCATGAAAAATGGTCAGTTACAATGATACCATAAAATTGGAGATCAAACATGAAATCCTACTACAGAGAGAATACTCAAATGAATATATGAAAAGATAGTGAATTGCATATCAGAAAATAGTATGTTGACAGTTAAAGTCCACTGTCAAGAAAATACTAAGAATCTGTGTCCTAAAACAATGAGAATGGCAGGGGAATGTTGTAGTAGGGGTTGTGAAGAGAACAATTAGAATCAGGACACAGAATTTTTAATACTGTTCTATGATGGTCACCCAGATTTAACGCAAGAAAGAGCAGGAAATCTATCCACAACAGTAAAGACACAGAATATTCAACCAAGGGCCTGAATCCCACAGCAATGTCCTATATGAGTCCAGATGAAAACCTAGAGCCCATGACAATGCCTCCCACAAGTCCAACTGGAGGTCTAGAGCCCATGAGAAGGACTCACACAGTCTGTTTTATGGACCCATGCTGGGAAGGCCCAAAGGTCATCAGTGGAAGCTAGAAAGTCTATGCCAGTGAGGTGAAGGAGATGTGCTGGTACGTTGAGGGTTCTGCATTGGAGCTGAGAAGTCACACTCATAATAAAGAACCAGGGCTGTCCTGAAAAGAACCACAGTTATCCTCAGTGACACAGAGGTCCTGAGCTCCTCTGATGATAAGAACAGTTGAGTACATGCCAGAAAGCCAGCATGACGAATTTGTGTTAGAGATTAAATGCACACATCTTCCCCTCTGGAGCTAGGAAGTGATGCTCGATGTAAGGACCAAAGCTCTCCCAAAGTGAACCACAGCCACTCTCATCAACGAGGTCTCAAGCTCCTCCAATGACAATGGTCGAACTCACACTTGTGGAGGTTAGTCATGACGAGCTCCAAGATCCAAGGGCTCAAACAGCAACATATAGGAGAACCCGCAACACCGCCCTCATCTTCTTCACGTCTCTATTTATGCTGGCAACTGTCCTCAGATGGACCATCTACGCTCAGCACCATGCTGATTTCATTTAGCTGGCGTTAAATTGACTACCAGTTTTTAATCCATAACTGGAAGATACAGTTTGTTACTATCACTTAGGAAAACTGTGGCAGCATCCACCAAAGTTGAAATAGGCATTGCCTGTGTTCTTCCAGTGACACTTTTAGATATCTACTCAAAGACATTGTTTGTTACATTTACAAAAACACAAGTAAAAGAATACTCACAGAAACACTATTCATAAATCTTGAAAGTGCAAATCATTCAAATGTTCACATTAACAATGGAATAGGTATAGGAAAAACAATACAATAGAATAACATACATTATAAAAATAAACGATCTGAGTTGTAAATGTAAATGCCAGACAAGGGACATTCCTGTTTCAGGCTCTATACTTATTAAACATTTGTTCTTTTTGTGAAAATTTATAAACCATGTTTTATAATATGTTCACTCTTATATCCACATTATATATCAACACAAATTTTAGAATACAGAGGAAAAAAATTTTTGAAGACAGGGTCTCACTTTGCAGTTCAGGCTGGCCTTACACTGACTACTATGTGCCCAGACTGGACTCAAACCTATCGTGATCCTTCTGCCTCGGCCTCATTACAGGCACGCAGCACGATGCCCAGTATGCTATTTATGTAGGAGGAAATAGATTTTTGATATAGTAAAGTAGCATATTTTTTGTTCTTCTTTACCTGAGTTTCTTAGTGGAAAGATAGTTCCTTCATTCACTAAAATAAGACAGAATTCAGTCTATAACAACAACAACAAAAAAACCTCATTGCTGCTTATTTTAAATGATTTTAAGACTACATTGACAATGTAGTCTTGAGCATGACGTTTCACTGAGTGGACAAGTATTTTCCAAATTCAGAAATTTTCCTTTACCTAACCAATGCGTAATCTTGGAGATCAGAGCAAAATGTAAACTGCTATTTTGCAGGTGAGTTGTTCTATTGTCACACATGAACTCTATGGTAAGCGGGTCACATCTATTTATACTTTCTAAAACTGTTTTTTATGTATAGAGGTTGCATGATCTATTTTAATAACTGCAAAATAAAAATAAATAAGAGTTCAAATAGCAGGACTGAAGTAAGGAAATTCAGGAAAGGTTTTTGTAAGGATAAAACACCATTAAAATCCCTGAGAAAGAATCTAGTACCTTCATAGTACTAGTGTTAGGCCTAAGATAGATTGTTGGATAAGAAAAAATCCAAGACATGTTGAAGAGCATAGAAAGCCAAGCGGACTTGTGTGGCACTTGACATTGGAAAGTTGGGATGGCCGTGATGTAAGGTCTTCCCTGCCAGTACAGGATAGCTCTGACTGAGAGAAAATGGTAGCATGATACAGGCAGATAAATCTTGAAACAACATTTCTGATCTTCTTGAATCCAAAAGATTCTATATATCCCAGAACTACTTTAAGGACTGCTCTAGTCAGAAAGATAGCAATAGGATAAGGTCAATGACAAATACAGGCAATACAGGACCTAGCTCTCACATCAGAAGACAGTAGCACGGAATGCCCAAGGATTAGCTAGAAAGGTCACCTCAGCAGAGACCAGAAAGGACCTAGATGGCAGTGAGCAAACCATAGACTCTATCTCACTCCATCCTTCATTAACTTGAGGCCACAGAATCATCCCTGTATCCACTGCCCTTATCCATCCAAAGATGTCATTTTACAGATGAGAAAGAAAAAAGTAAACCTCATGGGAAAAGGCAAAATAGCACTGACAAGAAACCTGATCTTGAGATTTACAAAACTTTTACTCTAAAAGAGGTTTTCTTTCTTACATCAAAAGAAGAACCTCATTTAATTTTCTCTCATCCTTATCAATCTCCTTTTTACCATGTCAGGAAAAATGGAGATACAAGATCAACAAAAGAGATATTATAGAAAATGCAGTTACATTTTCCTGTACATCTAAGAAGTATTGTTTCTTAAACCCTCATGGGTAAAACATATAAATTACAGCACACGTGGGTGAATTTGCTATAGTACAGTGAGCTTATGAGTACGTAGAGAAAGATCTAGATCATATATTATCCTGGACAAGGAGAACCGTTAAGATCCACGAAGAAAATCTAGTAATAGACCATGCACACTTACTGAGTAGAATCATCTCACCAGTTATAGCTTAACTGACAAGGAAAGTCAAGGATGCCAAGACACTTTAAGATGTTGGTGTATGACTCCAGTGTGCTCCATCACCTTAGTGATGGTTTAGCAAAAGGCAAAGGCTGGTTTTCTATAAGCTAGTGGATATGGTATTTCATGCTAAAGTCTAATTATATTTACAAGTAGATGTGTTAGAGTAACCTAAGTAATAGTAATAAATCAGGCATGATTTGGGGTTCTACATCTATGTCTAAAAATCACAGTTTTTGGATAGTCCATTTCAACTTGCTGAATTTTACCTCATACACAAAGACAATAACCTCCATTAGAAAATTCTGTACTATCTCTTCCACATTCAATATTCAGTATTTTATGACACAAGTTTGGAGACACATGTGACCATTACTGGACTTGTGTATTCAGTTTAAAATGAACATAGTATATTATATTCAGGCCAAAATTGTGATACTTCAGAGTCAGAGAGCTGATATAAAGAAATAGCAGAGCTAGTAACATTTACTGTTAAGAAATCATGAATAGGTTCTAGGATAACTATTTTTGAAACATGGATATATGGTAAACCATTAGTTAAAAGATTAAAGTAATAAAAATCATTCTTCACTTTTATATTCAGCAATACCTTTAAATCCCCATCATATGCAAGGCACTGGGTTAGGAAATCTCAAGGAAAAAAAAAAAACAAAAAACATAGGTCAAATTGGCCTCTCCTTAATAGATGTGTTTAAACCTTGAAAGATTGCCAAGATTATGGCTGTGCTTGGGGAGATTATTTTGCCAATCCTGTCTTCTAACAGTAGACATGATTACGGTGTTACTGTTATAATACTCACCCTTAAAAGATTCAAAACTTATAATCAAAAACTTTCACTAATAGGTAAACATAGTAGAATTTCTCTCTTTCAAGTATATATCAAACAGAAAAATCTGACATTGAGAAGTGTGATTTTTATTTATTTTTTTTTTTGCAGGAAGGAGATTTCACTACTTTTACCTGTTGTGCTTTCTAAAATAAAGAATAATATAATCTAAATCATCTAGTGTTTCAGAAAATATGGCAAATGTAGCATACATGAATTCAATAGACATAAGGTAGATACCTCTTTATACTTTACGTTACTGCCAGAATAAGCAGTTCCAAATATTTAGTAACTTATATGCTGTATTAAAAATGTTATGAGATCATCATTCAATATTTGTAGTAGAAGACAAGGTTCTTATGTGTCTCCAACTTTAATATATCCAGCACAGATTTATTTGGACCAAAATACTTGGAGTACAGTTGAAAGAGTATAAAAATTTCTTACTGATTTTCACCACATGAGAAACTGAGAAGATAATATACAGAATAGACCCTAAATTCACTCAGTATCCTAGCTTTGCAGTTAGTAGCAAAATTCATTGCCTTAACTCAGAGCAGTCTGTTATTTTAACATGACTGTTTCTATTTATAAAGTTACACAATCAGTTTGGTTCCTTCTTCTCCCCTGTCTGAGACACAGTTTACAAAAACAAACCACACTCATTACACAAATGCATTGCCAGGAAACCTAAGTGTTGTTTTCTGGCAGCAACCAAAAGACCTGCACCTTGACTTATGTCTACTCATCCGAAATTGCATTTACTCTTTATGACACTTTCTCCTGGCTAAAAAAAATTGTGGTCTGAGGTTTTACTATGCTGATTCACAGGCCATCTTTGACACTCTGACTATTCATGCTTTGGCTTTACAAAGGCCGTATAAAAGACAGCCCGCTGAACAACAGGAAGCATCCCTTGCCAAGGTCTTTGAGGAGTAGTAACACGTCCCCCCGAGGGGCCAGGTGGCGAGACATTTGAACAAAAATTTTACACAACAGCATTTGAAAAGAGAGAATAAGACAAGGCAGACATTGGACCCCATTCTAACTCTCCTTTTAGCTAAAGTGCAGCTGGACCAACTGGATGTGCTGATCCATAGAAGGCAACACTAGGGTAGCATGGCATGCACGGCAATTTACCCCAAAAGTGAAATAACCTACATGTGCAGTGAGAATGAATATGAGTTGTAAGATATCAGAGATCGTCTTACAACTCCCTAAAATATAAAATATAATAAATTTGTAATCACTATTTAATCAAAGCAGAAAAATTATAATGTCATGGCCTGTGAGTCCCATATTCTGGGCAGCATCTTTTCTTATGCAGAATGAACTGAAAGAAAAGTTAGTACTCAGGCCACTGTATTCTTTCTGGCTGGAGGACTTCTTTCCTGCTGAATTCTCTATGGCTACCTCTGTGGATTTTATTTTCCCACCCTTTTAAGAATCTTAGCTTGATTCATAGAGAACATAGATATGTAGGGGCCAAAGAAAATGTGTTTAGCAGTGCCTGAGGGAATTCATCTTTGCCTGCCATAAGCAGACAAAATATGCTATTCTACTTCCCCTGAATTTAAAATATGTTGTTATCTTGAATGCAATTTTATTCATCCAATGAAAACAGAGAAGAAAAATGAACAAAACGTATTTCTGAAATCTAAGATTCTCACAACAAATGACTCTGATAACTGTGGGTGCGGACAGATGTTCTCTTCTGCTTTTCTCTCCCCAAACATTCTGTCAGTGGTCTATTGTTCTAGCACAGACGTCTCCTAGGCCACATCCTGTGTGTCTTAAGGAGAAGAATCATACTGTGGAAATAAAAGGAAAGTCATGGTCTCTGTAGGTATTCTAAAAAGGGACAGAGAAAATAGATTCACTGTACTAACCCAGGATGTCATTACTTTCACCTCAAAACCCAAAAGACTTAAACTGAAAATAGCCTGAGAACTCAGGAAACTAAGATATGTGTTATTGACAATTCTAAGGCTTTTTTACAAAACCGAAGGGAAGAATAGTCATTTCCAAAAGTGATTAAAATGGTATGAATTAGGAATGAAAAGATGTATTTATAGTTGAAACTTATTTTGTAAAAATATTCTTTGAAAAACTAAAACTTCCACAGGAGTTATTCTAAATTGAGTAATCGCTAGAAGGGACTTATGCTACTAAATCTCAAATAAAGAAGTAACAGCCTCTGGCAATGAATCTTTAATTACAGGAGGAAACAGTACACTTTCAAATTGATAAATTACAGTAATGAAACTATTAAAAAATTAGAATACATAAAAGCAGAGAAGAATCAGGAAAATCTGATTAATAATTTGAGTAAGCAAATATTCTTGTTTAATTGGTATTGAACCACTTCCAAATAATAGATTTGAAGTATTAAAATTTAAGCAGCCCCATAAAAACTAGTGTTGATGGTCACCATATGTGAAAACTTCTTAATCAAGTATTTTTTTTAAATTTAGCCTTTGAGAGATTTTGCTAATCATAAATAACTTCCAGTAAATACTATCCTCACTAATTCTAACCTTCAGTAAATTCACCATGCACAGACAAAAATGGTTGAAATTTAAGGAATAAGCCTCTTCACAATGAAATCTCAGAATGCTCATGAATAAAGCAAAAAACACAAAATGTGATCTTTAGTGCAATATTTTAATAGCAGAGGATCTGATATTATTGAAACTTTGTAATAATTTGCATTAGATTTTGGAGAATAACTGTCACCTCCAAAATGAATCCGTTATTAGCTATATAAATCCATCCTTTTCTCTCCTGTCTAGTGTTCCTTTCAACCTTATCAGGGACCTGGATTAAGGTCAATAACATTTAATGTGATTTTTCAAGTGCACTGAATATTTAAAGTGTGAATTTTTACATACTCATTATTTTTTTTAAAAAAATTAGGCCAAAGTTACACATAGCTAAATAAAATAATAGTAAAACCTTTCAAAAGTTATAAAAAATATTCAAAACTTCAATGTGAAGAAAAGTTATGTTTATTCATTATTCTTTTTATTTTAATCTATTTAAGTGTAAATGGAGAATCATTAAATTATGGTGATACAATGCTTGGTTATTTGTGAATATACTTCTTTTCAAGAGCATACCTTTCCAGCAATAAAGGAAATAATATTAAAATACTTGCATCATCTTAGCTGAAAATATAATCTGAAATAAAGTCATTCAAGGTTAGAGTGAGAGAAGTTATTAGTCAAAGATCAACAGTACAGGACTCAAAAGAGGTTTTCAAGAGCATTCCTCCACTCTAGCCACAGTTTTAGGCTACAATGAGCCCCACTGAGTACAAGCAAAACTGACCTCTAGGCCAGAAATTGTTACTGAAACTATTTTAGTTCAAATAGTATTACCTGAATTTGCAAGTTGCATTTGTAGACCATAAATGCATTACTTATTTCACGAAAGCACATGAAGCCAGGGACCTTTGAATGACACACACATATAAATATATTTATTCAAAACTACATATAAAGTTCTTCTTTCCTGTGATTATTAATATTGCAAAAAGAATAGCTTTATACAAAAAGTATCTGAAACAAAACAAAACAAAAAGTATCTGTGTTGACAATGTCTTATCTACTTTGGAAAAACATAGGTCGTGTCTTCATTTTGCTATGATGTAATATTGCTTTGAATAACATTTTATATCCAGAGAATTTTAAATATATACTGTACTTTCCATTTAACCACAATTCAGTGAAGTTAATAGTCTTCACCTAATCTTAAATTTGAGGAAACTGAGTAAAATCATGAAAGAGTAAAAGAATGCAAAAGTGCTACAATTTCAATTCAAACCTTCTGATTATAAGTTTAGCGACCTCTTACTGTGCTACTGTTTTTACTAGAGTTGAAGACAACATGTCCTATTCATATTTGGATTATATGATGATAAAACATGTGCATGCATCTTATATGTATATACTATATACATAGATAATATATATGCACAAAAACTATGTGAAGATATCCATTTTCAATGCAAAAATATTCAATATAACCATTAAACTAAAAATTTAAGTCCATATAGAAAAGAAAACTATGAAAGAGTAAGTCTGGAAGAAAAAGATTGAGACAATTATTATTTAAACTACATATGGATGCACCAATGAAAAATATGATATGAATCCAGAAATAGTGAAATACATGAATTCCTTGAGCAAGTATCAGTTATGCTTTGGTCACTGCTATGGTCTCAATGTGACCTCAAAGTTTTTCTGTATTGTTTTTTTTTCTCTTCTCTTTAAATAAAATTTTAAAAATGTATAATTGCTATTGTAAAAAAAGAGGAAATAGGAAACGCTATAAAAGATATAGCTGCATGTATGTTTAGGTGTGTGGGATTGATGACCATATTTCTAGGTTCTTGTTGGATTGTTGAACAGATCTGTTTACACTCTCACTGCTTTAGTGGCCACTTTGTGTGCTTTAATTCCGCAACTTGAGTAACTATTTCTAAAAGAACAATATGTAATTTATTAACTAGTGATTTCTTACTGTTTATCTTCTTTTCTTGAAATTCTGTAATATTTCTACCTTTTCCTGTTTTTTTTCTCTTTAAATAAAAAAAATAAGATGAACTTAATGGTTAAAAAAAAATTTGTAAGTTGATATTTAAATTCCAGAGTCATAATACAAGATAAGGCAATTAAAAGTGATTCAGTCATGAGGATATGCCATACACGGGTAGACAGAGGAAATTTATAAAAAGGCAGGAGAGAATGGATTTGCTCTTCTGCTCTTCTACTATGTGCAGACTTTGCATTCCACCTATCAGGAGGATGCAGAAACAAGGCATCAACCACATCAAAAGCAATGAGATGACTGTCACTATCCACAAAACCCTCTGGGGACTTGATCTTGGGAATCCAGCCTCCCAAATGAGGAGAAGTCAATTTTTCTTGTTTATAAATTCCCCCATCTACAGTATTATGATATAGAAAAACAAATGAGCAAAGAAAAACAGCAATTAAAATACCATTGTACAACCTTTATCTCACTTCAAAAAGTGAGATACAAAAGGGTACATAACTTCTAGTAACCATAAAGAAGTTCAAAAAACAAATTTTATACACTATTCTTCTAGATGTGTTCATTCCCATTGTTCTTTTCTTCTTGTGAATCTATATGTTTATTTGCATATTTTAAAAAATCTTGCCCATTGTGTAATTACATTTTTAATTTCATTAATCATATTAAATCATTTTTTCAAATAATACAGAGTCTAAATCAGTGATTATAAAATGGGGGGCAATCCCTCATATTTGTCTTTATCAGATGTTTTGATTGTCACAACTGGAGAGAGAAAATCTCTTCCAAATATAATAAAGGTTATGTGTTTGAAAAATTTGCATTATAATAATTTTTGATATTTCTAGGCAGAACTAACTAGGAATTTAATGTTAAAAAGTATAGTAAAGGTAGATTCCTAAAGAGTCTGGTTGTGACAAGTATATTTTCTATACTGGCTGTAATTTTAAGATAAGCTAACATGCACATATGTTTGTGTAATTACATGTACACACTATGTACACTGCCTCATAAATACAAAGTATGTAATAAATATTTGGTGATAAGCTAATTGACTAGATAAATGGTTAATAAAGACATTAAAAGATACATGTAATCCATGATAGAAACTAGAAATGGTAACTGGAAGGATTTAGATACACGGAATTAGTCTTTTGTAGAACACAGTAGGACAAGCTGAAATCAGAGGAAAATAGCTAAGAAAACATTGTTGTTGATTATCAACCATATGGTCTATGGATAAAGGTACCATAGTGTAGATATCAAAATGCCAGATAATAGAAGGAAGAAAAAGCTATAAAAAGCAGATGTAAATGGGTCAAAATAATAATAGCATGAAAGTTCTGGCAAAAATAGTGCTGTAGAAATTCAATAAATCATTCAAAACAGGTACTGTGAAATTATATAAAAACATGAGGATTCAGAGACAAAAAGAAAAATACATAATCTGTGAATGCATTAAAAGGTGAGAGATTTAACTTGAGGAAACCTGTTTAACTATATTTCACAGAGAAGTAAAACCTATATATAGTCTCATTTACACAACTAAGACTAAAGATTAATGAAGTTATAAATGCAAAAAAATTCATCTTGCATTTTCAAAAGGATTGTTTTATGCATTGCTCTTTATATTCACTTACCACATTCTGAAAGAATTGTAATATGAGTTGTTCCTTTCACTACTGGTGGTGGGTTTTTCAGTGACTAATTCACACATTTTCTCTTAGTCCTTGTTGGAACCAATTTCTGAAGGGCTGACAGTAGTTAAATGGGATCTCCAGGCCAAGAGAGTGAACCTTCCCTTAAGCAACTGTGCAATTACTCACTTAGCAATATCTAGGAGCCAGCAAATGCCTCCTTCCTGCTGCAACATCTCATTCCACCCTAAATCTTTACATTTCTTTTCTATATTCAAATCTTAACTGTCTTTTGTCATTCCATCACTGATAAGAATTTCCAGGACTAGCAAGAAATGACCACTAAAACAAAGTACTAAAAAAAGTGTGCAGGGCCAGGAGAGAGAAGTGCTTTCAGGATATGAGTCTGGGTCAACAGGTTAGAGCAGGATTAAAATGTTGCTAGTCATATCAGCCAGGTGAGTCAGCAGAATACCTTAAGTTTCTTTTGCCTATGGGTTGATGTACTTTTATAAAACTGTGAGCCAACTAAAAGATCTTTTTTATCTATAATATAGAAATTAATATATTATCCAAAATTTTGTTTTTAAAGATACATCTGTATAAATCAAAGCAAAATCATGACAACCTGAAAGACCCTTCTGAGTAAATTAGAGTATTTTTAATGTAGTACATTTTGGAGTTATCTTGAACATCTGACTAATTAATTAGTCACTGGATAACTAAATTCTGCCTCACAGTTTACCAAATCATTTTCCTTAATTCCTGGTACACAGATAGATTATATTTCCAGGTCATTCTTTCCATTAGGTAGTTCTGATCAATGGAACTAAGAAGTGATCAAGTATCTAAGCCTCTTACATAGTCTCCTTTTCTTTTTCTTTCATGATGGCTGGTTAGAGGTGGAAAAGAAAGACCACAAGATGGGAAGACTCTGGGTTTCTGGGTTCCTATACATGCTTGACAGCAACTCTTTCCAATTCAGTCTAAGCAGGCCAAACATTTTACATTCTAACTACTCATCTCTGCCATGATAGCACAAAAGCAGCTGTACAATAGCACAGAAGCCAACACCATACCTAAGTTTCTAAAAAAAAAAGAAAAAAAACTTTTTAAATAATGGTCAAAAGGCCCAGATTTATGCTATACTGGTTTGTCAACCCCTGATCATATAGGACCATTCAAAAATCAAAAACGTATTTTTCATGTCTTAACTCTCACACTTCTAGGGTTTAATCTATTATTGAAGATAACATTAGTACTACTGATATAAGTAAAGTGTCATTATGATAGCAGATAAAATCTGTCTTACTGTATTTGATTATGAAAAATTGTAGACCTGTATACCTCAAGTTTTCAAAGTTTTATGAAAGAATTCCTTACAATATCAATATGCTAAAAAAATACTTGTTTCATGGACTTGGGGAGGTTTTCTGAATGAACATTTTTGCTCAGAAACTGGTAAATATTTGCCTTGGATTTCTCATCTGGTGATTCTTTTTCCTCCAGTAAGGACTGCAATACTTCTAAACAAATTATTCCATGATTTGCAATGGGGAAGTCCTGCCATGTACCCAATTAGGAAACTCTCCCACAGATATCAAATTTCTCTCCCCATCTCACAGATTACTAATCCAAAGAAAAACACATTTTAAAGCAAAAATAAAGCCACAGTGATAACTGGGGAAGAGAAATAGTTCCAAATGAAATTTGTCAAAGATTAATTCAGTACTCCTGGCAAGAATCCATAAACGTCTTTATTTTCCTATCACATGACTTAGTATCCACAGAAAGCGTAAAGGGCAAACATGCTTTTGACTACTGTTCATGCAGAGTAACAAATCCAGGACCAGGGATTTAGCTCAGTGGCATAAGTGCCTGCTTGGCAAGTGCAAGGTCAAGAGTTCAATCCCGGGTTAAAAAAACAAAAACAAAAACCCCAGAGTAGCAAACTCAGAAACAGAATGAGACTGAGAAAACAAGGATAAAGAACTAGGCTGGTATTTAAGCACCACCTCCCTGAATTCAGTTCCTATATCTGTTTAACTGGAACAATACTACACCGAGTATAACATTCAGCTCATGGCAAATACTCAAAAAGTGTTAGGGATAATCATTAGATTTAAGTGCAACTTGTTACCAAGTTGCCAAATTATCATTTCAACAAAACCATACATTTCTACACAAGTAAAATGTATTTATTCTTTAAGACATAGAACTTATGATGGTAGATAACTAACACAGCTATCAAAATATCTAGTTTCTTTTACTAGACTTGTTTTTCTGTCACTGTTCTTGAGCTTGACAATTCAGTAAGCATTTGATCTCGCACACTCTCCTTCTCTTGTGTATTTTAGAATTTTCTTCCTTTTTCTGGTTTTTACACATTTGATTTCATTATCATCCTTCTGATTTATAAACTTAATCATGTCCCTTTGACACTTAGCATTTGTACTAGTGCACATTCCAATGGCTAAGGGGAAAGTCCCTGACAGGAGAAAAGATGAGTTTCATCTCACATCCGTGATCTGCTGGCTCCATAACAAAAACATCACAGTGGAACGGCATAGTGAAACAAAGCTGCTCACTTTACGGCAGCAGGAAAGCAGAACACAGGGGACTAGCTCCGGCAAGAGGCGTGTCCTCCACAGTCATGCCCCCAGCAGCCCACATTATTCACCTGTCCCCACCGCCTAATAACACATCCAGCTATGGACATCAGCGCGGTAATTCATAATAAGTATAACATCCATGTGTTCCAGTCACCTCTCCAGAAGTGTCACAATCCAGTCTGACAATAAATGACTCAGCATTCTTTGTCTGTCCTATACTGAATCTAAACCTCATTGTGGCATTTGATGTCCATCGTTCAACTACCTTGAATTATCCCATCTCTCTTGTCACGTTCTACATTCTAGAATTGGTGAATAATGTGTACTATTGTGAAAAACAACCAAACAAAAAAAACCAGTATTTTTACCTTGGTAAATGCTATTCTTATATTTATTGGCTAAATGAAATTTATTCTAGAGAATATGATTGAAATGTTATTTTCCCCATATATAGAAAAATAATGATTGCTACCTTTGTTGTACCATTTAACACTATTTTTGTGCTAAATATTAGATACCTTTATACTATTATAATACAAACAGGTAACAAATGTTGACTACTAACTATATATATACTTTGTTGACCTACAGGTTTTATTCAATTTTTCCTTAAATTTTTATAATAAGCTAACAAACTAGTTCATATTATCATCTTCATTTTACAGATGAAGAAGCTGAGATTTAAATTACCAAGGCAATTTTGCTAGTAAATATTGGAGTTTTCCATACAATCAGGATGACTTATAGATGCCAAATACTGGAGAAATTATGAAGACAAGAGGTAAACATTAATCAAGAAGAGATGACTTTTCAGAAGCATTGGTAAACTCTAGGGAAACAAAAGGAAGCTGGTGATAAAAAAAATAAAACAAATGCAAAGTTTAGATAATGGCAATAATGGAAAATTAACTACTTTTCAAAAAAATATGTTTCCAAATTTGGAAACACAGATTGATTCTCTACAATAGCAGAATAGCTAGTTTTATTTTTACTATGACTTTTAAAGGAAACATAAGTGCGATTAGAAGTTGGTTCTCAGTATGGCTTTTCAGTTTGGTTTGATTATGTTTCCAGGCTCTATTTCACAATATCTGGAGCTATTTTTGCTTGTTATAAGTGGAGAATATCATTGATATGCATGTTGAAAAAAGGAATTTCTATACATCTTACAATGCTTAGAACAGTTGCTATTCTGGCCCTCAACACAGAATTACCAAGAGTTAATATCACTGGCACCAAGATTCAAAATTTCTGGTCTAAATATCAACTGGAGTGGTAGAATTTGAAAACAGAAAAGAAGAAAATCAGAATGGAAATAGGAAATATATATCAAAAGGTTGCATTTATTCCTATGCCCTTTAATTTTTACAGATAACAGAGACTAAAGTGCAGAGACTTTACATGCTTTATCTTTTAGAGTGTAGGAAAAGTTTCATTGAAATCTTTGAGCTCTAATTATCATGTTCTTTTAGGTATGTCACTGAATAAAATAGGTTTAAAACTGACTACATGTAATTGTTGATAATGTGAAAGTATAGATACCAACATACAACAACTATTTTACTAAGTAATGAATGATCTATCTTTTGATTTTATGTTGTCATAAACAATATATTAAGCACTTTCTTTCTACTAAAAGAAATAATGATGGTTATGATATTGGAAAGAAAGAGCATAATGTATTTAACAAGCTGGCAATACTTATATACACGGGTAGATGCACAGAAAAAGAGTTTGTGTTTGCAATAAATTTAACACATAGAAATGATATAAAGATTTTAATAACTTTGTAGTTTAAAGAATGGGATATATATCTTTAAAGATTTTATAAATCATAAGCTGAAGTAACACACAACAGTATCAGACTGTTATATTTCTACCAATTGTTACTCAAGGGCATGAAGTGTTATAATTACCAAACACTGAACTCTCTGCCAGGACAGAAAGTGTTAAAATTGAACATTATTACAACATTTTTTGTAACATAGATAGCACCAGGTGAAAACAATTAAAACAGACATAAAAAACTTAGCCATAAAGGCTGATGTAAGAGTTACAGCTATAAAAAGCAATCATCATGTTTCTTTAAATACAAATAACTAAATGTGCAAGCACAGCAGAAACAGGCAAGGAAGGCAGAATCATCCAGGGACCTGAGAGCTGACCTCCGCAGCTGTAGGTCTGGGCAGCTCTCAAAAGGCTACCAGACAGCAAGACAGCGGGAGTGTTAACTGTCCTCTCAATCAGGCAACCTCTCCAAAAGGAAACAGCTGGAAGCAGAGTCTGATACACTCTACTGACATCTGCGGCTGTATTTCTATGGTGGGGTTCCTCTTATTTATTTCTGTTACTCATGCAACGCAGTAGAGTTCACATGTCAACTTAGTTGTCTTTCCCTGATAATTCTTCGCATTTGGACACAACTGATGATTTATTTACAGTTTGCTAGCAATGTTAATTTAACACATAGAGTAAGTCTCACAGTTTCATACAGAAACCAAGTCCACCCCTAGCTCTCCCCGCCCCCTGTGCCCTGGACCCCAGCAGAATTCAGTATTGTAGCGGTTTATTTTCTAGGGTAAGCTTTACTCTGAGTCTCTATGCCACCCCACTATACCATGCAGATATTGTGAAGTAATTTAACCTCCTTAGGCCTCAGTAACTTTATCTATAAAATGGAGATAATAATAATGACTATATCATTAGCTTATTATGAAGACTGAATGAGCTATTTCAGGAATGGTTGACCCATTACCCAGCATACAGTAAACTTCTACAAACATCAGTTAGTATTAAACCCTCCTTAGCAATGAATTCTCCTATATACCAAGGCCAATGTAATTTTGGGTCATTCTTAAATAACAAAGTCCCCATTTCATATCTAATGAAGTCAGTTCCCATTGATAATCTCAATAAAATCTGCCATATTTCATAGATATTATTGGTCCATTGCAATAGTTTATTCAACAGGTGTTCTTAATTGCAAACCTCTCCTTAAAAGAATAATTTTCCTCTCTGTACCTGAGTCTTATCTGCCCATTACAAGTGTTTTCTGAATGTTCTATCCAAATAGAATTTCTCTCAGCCATAAAGATCATTCTCATTAGTAATACTATTTATGTGATATATTTGGTCCATTATAATAGTTTATTCAACAGGTGTTCTTAATTGCAAAACCTCTCCTTAAAATAATTTCCTCTCTGTACCTGAGTCTTATCTGCCCATTAAATTCCAAAAACACCAAGTGTTTTCTGAATGTTCTATCCAAATAGAATTTCTCTCAGCCATAAAGATTATCCCCATCAGTAACACTATTTATGTGATATATTTGTCTCGATTTGTATTTGTTTCTAATTATACAACTTAGTAAATACTTCTGCATATTTTGGTCTTTCAAAGCATTAGTCCTAGCCCTTTGTATGAGCCCTTTCAACTCATAAAGTAAAAAAAGTGAATGAACATTTATATTACTATGGACATAAATACCAACTTTCTCAATTAGTCTCACCATATCCCAGTAGGATGCAAATCTCTTTCCTCATACAATTCAATAGAGATCATGTGTCCTCTAACTGCCACAGCAATTTGTTTATATTTTGACTTTTGAAATACAGCTTTAAAAATTTGGGTTGATTTGGAGGATAGTATGACACTTGGGAAATTAATGCCATTATAGTCAGAAAGAAAGGGTATCAAGTGATAGATAAAAAAGGTCTTGTGGGAGAAGCCTGGATTTAAATTACACATTTTAATGTTATTTACTATCCATCACTAATGAATGACTCCTACTTTCTCTATCCTTCATTTATTTATTTGAGAATAAAATGAGAAACTTCCTACAAAATACAGGACAGGTACTTGAAAATAATTGTTTTCTATAATAATATTTAAAAAAAATAAACCTTGAGTTTTTATAGGCAACCCAACAGGAAAGACTGGGTGGGCACAAGAATGGAGAGAGGGGCAAGAACACAGGTGTGAACAGTTTCAGGGTCAAGCACGAGTTGAGAAATAAAGGCGAAGGAAATATTCTCAGCGGTTGGCATGGCCAAGGAACTGTCACGCAAAAGGGTATCTGATGTGCGTATGTTTGCTGAGCTACGAAAAAACATCATCTTTCTTAACCTTAAACTACTGATGCTTATGTAGAGTTTCCAAAGCAAAACAACTCTATTATAGCTCATTTGGGTAAACGTCCAGGAAGAATGAAAAAGCAAACGTATATAAGGGGAAAGATTAGAAAAGTCAAGATAAGAAATCAGAGTAAGATTTAGCTCAGTAAAACACAAGCCCTTGACATATTATGATGCATTTTTCAATGATATGTGACCTGGAACTGAGAGTTGGTGTCTATTGAGAGCAGTGAAACTGAGAAGGCTGAAGAACCAGAGACATTCAAGAACTAGACATATGGGACCTGACAGGTAGTTGGAGGAACGGGAAGAAGGGGAGACAGCAATAATAGGAGATTAGAACAGAAGAAACTCTAAGTCATGAGAAATAACTGCAGGGTTTTGTTTCATCAGCATGGTGAATGTGCTGGATGGATAGATGTAAAAATACACAGAACACAGAATACTAACTTGGAACAAGTGAAATGACTGATAGAAAACAACTAGTACCGAAGGATGGGAATGCTTCTGAAAGGGGTAAATACAAATCATGATATGGAAATAAAAACTCTAGTTTCTAACAACATATAGGATATGAGATGACAATGTACATCATCAGGTGTCAGCCTAGGAATTCAAGATTAGATGGCTGGGATGATGACATTTGCCCTAATGATAAACAAGGGCAGGATAGGAAGTGGTGAAGTGAAGATACATTCTGGCACTGTCATAGACAGTAGAGGTTTTAAATGGTATGAGAATAAAGTGAGAAACTCTCAAACTAGACCTGTAGACAGTTTGAGACGATGACAGAGTACTCCATGTAAATGTCTTTTAATGTCAGCAATTTGTTGTAGGTACTATCTATGGTCTATTTTACTTTAGAAATAGAACCTACAATTGTTACCTGGGCACATAGCCGCCTATGGTAAACAACACATTTTCTAGTCTCTATTGTAGGTAGGTATAAGACCTTAAAACTTTAGGTAGGCTGATAAAATGTCAAAATATTTAATGATATAGAATGTATCATTTTTAATTGAGTAAAACTCATTGATCTACTTAAAATTGAGAGACAAAGTCCCAAGGGGATGATGGTGGGTGAAACAAAAACAAAACAAAACAAAACAAACAACAACAACAAAAAAAACTTGGCTCCCTGACAATTTCCTGAAGGCATGCATTTAGCCATTCACTGTTTATCTCTAGGTTTAAAACCTAAATGCTTACCATGTCTTTTATTGTTATGTAGAGTTTTCTATTGTTTGTAGCCCATCTAAGTCTAATTAGCTTGATCATTTTTACTATTCTCTTAACTTCTTTTTTATTTGCCCAAGATTTTTTTTTTTAAATCTCTAAAAAGAGTTCATTTTAGCAGTCAGAAATAGTCTGAAATGCTGACCAGGCATTCTTTACATTTGTTGGAAAAGTGTTTAATCTGATAAGTGGCATGGTAAAAGAAAAAGATTTATATTTAAATATAAATACAACTGTGCTTGCCACAGAGTGATTCTGGAATACTGGATGGATGTTTGACTGATGTTTACTAACCAAAGTGATCAACAAAATGCTATTGCAAATAGTACCCTTAGTGGTCAAATCTTAAGTAAAGGCCATTTAGCTAAGTAGAAGTCTGACTAAACCTGCGGAAATGACAACCATGTCCACCAGTGAAAATGGACTCTCCATTCTTTTCACTGAATCCAGCAGACAACTCATTATGAGTGCAAAGAACATTAGAATACAATTGGAGGGTGCTCATATTTAATTATTTGCAGAAAGCTAATGTTTTAAACGTTTTCTTGCTAGTTTATGTTTCCTTGCTTTGCTCACATTGGACTGACAACTATAACTATAATCATATTTACTGTTAACTGCATTTCTTAATTAGGTAAACTTTGTTCGAGTTAGAACTTATAAAAATCAACTGTTTCCAGCCCCTTTTTAGTAAATAAAATGGTTCAAAAGGGAAAAAAATATTAACTCTCCGAACTGATTTCATGTCTATTGATCCATTCATTCTTGTATTCACTCATTTCACTAGTATCTAACTTTTATTAAGTATAAAGTCTTAGTGGAAGCAATCAGAGCACAGAGTAAGATATGGAGCCTATTTTCTATATATTTTCAAAATAGTGGATAGAGAAAGACATTACTCATGTAATTAAAATATACAATCATAAATATTTGTGGTAGACATATTTCTGTAGATTAAAAAAAAAATCATAAGAAAGGAAGAGGAGGGCTGGGGATTCAGCTTAGCAGCTTAAGTGCCTGCCTGGCAAGTGCAAGGTCGTGAGTTGGATTCCAAGTACCAAAAAAAAAAAAAGAAAGAAAGGAAAAAGAAAAAGAAAGAAAGGAAGGAAGAGGAAGACAGAGACATCAAAGACTTTATGGACAAAGTTGCACTTGGGTTGAAGCCCCAGGTGAAGATCAAATAAAAATTTCAGACGGAATGGGCTTTCTTTAGTACTTGCAGAGTTAATTTCTCTATGTGTAGATTTTTTCCCATTTAACGTATGTTTAACTTACACTTGAAAAGGCAAATAAAATCAAAACATTTCCTCAAGAAGCTAGAGTAAGAATGGCAACATTAAAAATGAAGCATATTAAAGTATAAAAGGAGCCCAGGCAAGCCCTTAGCTGCAGGGCAGGCTGGCACTTTGCATCTGGAGCAAGCAACAGTAATATGGCTCAGCAACAAACAACTATGAGCTCATGCTCCCAGAATATTGTACAGTAAATGCCTGAAGATGTCAGTAATAACTGAACCAGTAGCATTTCAATTTATATGGGAAAATCCAGACAAATGTGCAGTATCAAGAAAAATATTTACTTTCCTTCATATAACAATGAATTGAGCAGTCTGGGATACAAATACTCAGACACAAACTCTTTCAAATGACTTTTATGGAAAAGTCAGTAGAATTTTTTATACTTTAATCTTTTGCATGATATATGTGTATATATATATACACACACACATATAAATATACATATTATATGTGTGTATTACATATGACTAGGTCCATTTTTTCTAATATTTGTGACATTAATGTTATCAGTGATAGAATAATACCTAGTACTAACTATATCAATAATTCAGTACTTTACCAATAAGTAACATTAAGTAATTGTAGTATATGCATTTCATAGAATTTTGTTCGTGACTTTTGCCAGTATACACTAAAAGTATAATATTTACATAAGCCAAATTTCCAGGTTTTCAGTTACTCTACCTCCTACTGTCTTACACTTGTATCTCTCTATTAGTCCCCATTTCACAACATGCTTTGTGGTCCACCTAAAAGGAAATTTGCACTTCAGCTATGTAAGTCTGTAGCTACTAACCTTGCTGTCTTCTTTCTCCTTGGCTTTTCCTTGGAGGGATTTCTTCTCTCCAAATTCACAGGTTGATTTTAATGCAGGCTGACAAGAAAGCATGGAGCTTTCTGCTTCAGCAAGTTCCAAAGGTCCTGAAGAATAAGGCTGCTGCGAAGGTGCAGTTGCGCCAAGATTTGATATTAGAAGAGCAGTGTGAAGAGGCTTTGACCCAACAGCTGGCTGCCTCAGTTTTGAGGCAACCCCAAGTACAGGCATGGCTTCTATAAAAGTGCCTTTTTGCTGCCAAAGAAAATGCTTCTAACCTCAGTCTGGTAGACTCCAACTTTAGTATTTCCAGAACAAATACTTTAAACAAAACTAGCAGTCATTTTGATTTTAAAAAAAAAAAATCTAATAATATAACTTTTAGGAAGAGGTAAAACTTCTCTTCATCTTCAGTTAAGTGTCTTTTTTTCTTGCAGGCTAGGATGTTCTCTTATCATCATTTCTCTCTCTCTCTGTCTCCCTCTCTCTCTCTCCCTCTCCCTCTCTCCCTCCTTCCTTCTCTCCCTCTCCTTCTCTCCCTCTCTCCCTCTTTCACCCTCACTCTGCCTCCCCTCCCCTCCTCTCTCTCCTCTCTTTCTCCTTCCCTCCTTTCCTTCCTCCCTCCCCCCTCCCTTTCTCTTTTTATTCTGTGACTCAGTGTCTATGTAATACTAAATACTCCTCTAGGGAGTAATCTTTTTGCAAGGTAAATGCTACAAAACTCCTTCCTTAGGAATAAATAGTTCCAATTTTGCCTTTTCTTCTCACTACTGTAGTCTGGAGACTGAGCTTCAAGAATAAATAAAGAGAACAACAAAAGGAAAAGCCCTCAATTCAAGCGTCAAAGAAACCAAAAGATCACAATAGTGTAAGGACAGGCGTTCTTCCTGACTTCAGAAATAACCAGCCTGATTCTCTTTTTAAAGAAAATCATATTTCCCCAATTTAAAAAAAAATAGAAAAAGAATGGACATGTTAATGGCCAAAACAAACAGCTGTTGGAAGAACTTTTAGCCCGGAAACAATTTCAGCAATGAGGCTGTTTGTCTGATTTCCAGCTATTTTTCACTACTGACAACCCAGAGCCATGGTGTTCATTCTGTTTCATCCCATGAAATGAGGTTAAATTCATGCAATAGAAGTAGACTAGCTAAAGCAAATAAGTTATTCAGGAGACTACGCCTGCTCAGGTCATGAAAAACAGTAAACAGTAATTAAGGCTCTAAATATATTGTTATTCTTAAATGTTATAATAATGATAAAATATTCACAGCTAATATTTACATAGAACAGACTACATGGCAGTTCCTGGAATGAGCACATAATGTACTATCACATATAAGCACTGCAATAATTCAAAAGTGTAGGTACAATTGTCTTCTCACTGCAAAAAGAATGATTTTGATTCAGATACGCTGAATAAGGTAAAGTCTACAGCAAGTAAGTGGAGATTTTTCACTTTAAAAACTATTTTTAAAAGTAATTTAAAATGACATTACTATTCAAGATAAAATTCAATTTAAAATTCTATGCTTCCAAAAATTTGCAAATATATATTCAGTGACAATAAGTGATGTTTATCCCATTCATAAAATATTTTATCATGCTCCATTTCTTGTAAAAGCACATCAGGAGCTAATTTTTAAGATAATATTGGATGCATATGAACTATTATCCTGAAAATTTTTGCACAGAGAAAATGAAAACAGAAAAAATATTTTATTAGTAAAATCAAATACGGGTGATAGTATTGAGAGTTTAATTGCAATTTCCTCTCTAATAGTAGTTGTATTTCATGTTTATTTATACTTAAGAATTATGCAAGATAAATTTACTCCTGTTTTTAATCTATTTAGAAAATCAATAATAGAATTGTCAAATATCATAAGAATCAGTAAAAGCACAACCAAAGTTCCTAGAAAAATCTCTGGATTCTTAATACAAATACACAATGAATTTTGCCAATTATCAAAATCATGATCATTAGTGGAGAAAATGTCTTGTAGTAAAGGAATGATATTCTTTGGCTTACTACTTATGACTCTATACACTATTATATACCTTTACATAATGAGACATAATTTATGGATGAACGAGCCAGTAAATATAGTAAATATATGTGGTTTTGCTCATGCAGCATAAACGAAATTCTAGTTCAAATTAAAAATTTTGCAAACATTTTGAAAAGTAAGGCAGAGAGCTTTACAAATGGGATAATAAGACACAAATATAACACTAGTGGTGATAAAGAAAGGAAATGACTTCTCTGAAGAAGTCACTTTGTAATTTACAAAATGTTCAATACAATATAACTTGCACACTAATATATTGTTCTTAAAATGAGGGGCCAATTATATAACAAGATACACGCACCCTCACACTGTAAATAAAATGTCATAACTAAAAACAAATATGACTTGCAAGAGAAATGGATTCTAAGAAGACCATTCAAAACACAGGAGATTTGGGGAGTGGGTCACTAGCAAAAATAGCATTGGTACCTTGGAAGACAATTTGAACCACCCAAGAGTTCAGCCAGCTCAGAATTTTTTTTAGAGTTGTTGTTGACACTTTAATAAGAAATGGTAGGAAAATGCATGTAGAAAGCAAACTATGAGAAAATGGGCTTGCTGTTAATCTGGAGAAAGGATCAGTGCCACTTGCAAATATATAAAAACTGTTCAAAACCAGAGGTGAGGCCATGAGGAATGAGCTCCAGCCACAGGCACTCCTTTGGTTTTGTTTTAATTTCTTTAAAGCTAAACCCAAAGAGCTTCTTTTGATTATAGAACTTTAAAGCTGAGGGCTTTTATTCCCAGTGCAAGACTGTACCTTAATTCCACCTTTGACTATTTTGTCTCCCTTTGCTTAGAATAAATCACTCTCATGCCAGGTACGGCTTCATGTAAAGCTATAAAATTTTTACCTTATTCCAAAATAGTTGACTTACTTACCAAATGCAAGTGAACAATTAAAATATTTATATTTTACAAACATATCAGAGCAGAACATATTGCAATACCCAGAACATTTTAAATTTTTAGAAGAGTTCCAAGTCAATAAGATAGTTTTTCACATTGAATTACCTTTAGCATATTGTCCAATATGATTTCATTATGAATTAAATACAGAGTTGAAATTGTAACCACCATCAACCACGCAGTACCCATGCAAGAGCTTTTACCAATAAGAACAGCACAAACAAATTAACTTATAGAAAATTCACTGCATGTTTGGTGCTGTCATCTCAATTCATCCTAAAGAACCATTTTGAGGACTAGAAGAAAGTCATCAAGCAGTTAAATAATTATTTTAAAGTCATAGTTATCATGCACTGTGTAATAGCACTATTTGAAATGAGATTTCTCAAACTGAATTCAATAAACCATCACTTGGAGTGCTAGTGAAATACACAGCACACTGGCTTCATCCTGAACCCAGAGTAAGAATCCCAAGGGAGAGGTCTGGGAACCATACTTACATGAATTGATTATCTTACATAGTAGAATTTAAGACCCATACCTTATAAAATTCAAAATTTGATAATTCAGAGAACAGCTACCTAAATCGTACCCATAATCAAATACCTGCTTCCTTAGCTAATAGCTGTTTGAATTTGAATACACAGATCAAAGTAAAAGGATAGAGAATATCAAATACTAGCAAAGGTACACTTTTAGGTAAGAAATATTAACACATGTAAAAAAAAAAAAGGATTCACCACATTAAAAATAAGCAATCCTAAAATTATATGACTTTAATGATAAAACTCCAAAATACACAAAGCAAAATCTGATAATGTTGTTAAAGACAGTGTAGAGATAACTAAACGGTGCTAAAAACTGTGAAGAGTGTGAGCTTATGCCCTGCTTGCAACCTGAAAGACACACTCGCACATGTTCATGGGTCCTGGAAGATGACATTAGATCCCTCTATCAGATACTGCTGACAGTTTATTATTCATAGCAACCACCATGGCTAGAATATTATCATTTTTGTGATAGTTCCCCAAGACCTAGGTTATACAACATAATGTAACAAGGACCAGTTATAACTGCTCATCCATTTGTTTAAAATACAGAAAAGGAACTTTGAGGGCAGAAAAGAAAAAGTATTTTATAACAGTTACAAACAAACCTCTTTTACCTTTTTTTGCAAGACATATGCATCTGCTTCATTATATTGGACAGCAAGCCATGCTTTACTCCAAAAAGAAATATTATCTCTATTTTCATGTTATTTCTTATGTTCTTGTGTCTCTGTTGTCCATACACTTTCTTCTATATATATAAAATTACATTTTTCTGTCAATCATCTTTTAGAAACATAATGATTAAAATGAACTTAATTAATAAAATTTCCATTTCTTTTGCTAAGCTTTCCTTTGTACAAGTGTACATTTCCACTGAGAATTATTTTTCTTTTCCCTAAATTACTTTCTATAGCAACTCTTTTATTACACATTTGCCAGTGGTTAACTGGCTCAGGTTTTATTTGAGTGGAATAGAGTTTATCTGACATTCAATTTTGAGAGGAATTTTTTCTAGATATAGAATTCTAAGTTAATAATTTTTCTTCCTTAGTAAAGATTCTTAGTTATTGTTTTTCACTTGTATAATTTTGAGAAATGTATTGAAGGGCTCATACTTGTCCATCTCTGTCCTGGCTATTTCATCTAATTCCTCTTAATATTTTCTAAGACTCATTTTCATAGCAAATCAAACTATATTTTTGTTTGTGTTTTGAGTCCACTGGTGTCCTTCATATTTTTATCACATTTGAGTATTTAGAAAGCATTTCCTAAAATATTAAATATTATCTGTCTCCCACATTTTTCTAAACCTCCAATTACACACCTGTTGGACCATCTAATCTGTATCAGGCATTACTAGTTCTCCTACATTTAAAAAAAGTATGACTTTTTTGCTTCACTTTGCTTTCAATTAACTTTGTCATTTTTTCAAGTTCACTAACTTTTAATTTCATAGTATTTAAACTTTTGTCTTTCATAATTTCCTCACCATATTTATGATGTAGTCTACCTTCTTAAATATACAAAGTGTCCCTATAACTCTTTTAATACTCGTATCTTGTAATTTTGTCATCTCTGATATTGTGAAATATATTTCTATGGATTTTTTTCCTCCTGAGTATGAGTCATATATTATACATGTCTGGTAAAATTTTACTGGGTAATAGGCATTTTGAATTTATAAACTGTTACATAATGGATGTAGAATAGTGCTAGAATTTATAATGGCATACAATTAAGGTGCTTTGGAGATTTTCTTTTAACCTGTATTAAGGAATGTTGCAGTTTTGTTGAGAGTTAATTTGGCACCTCTTATAAAGAAATATGCTTTTGTGGCAAATTCAATTTGAGTTCTCCAAAACTACCCTGTAATCTGGATACAGATGTTAAGAAGTAAGATTGCAAAATCATAGGCTTCCTCTGTGATTGCTTTTCTTTTGAATACCATAAATCTGTTGATGTATATTGTCTAGTTGCTGAGTGATATTGCCTTATAGACTCATACTTAGTTTCAAGTGTTTAAGGATCGAGGAATAAGTCCTATTAGTAAATAATATTTACAAGTATAAAGAAAAAGTCAGATTTTTAGTTGCTTTCCTCCAACCCATCTTTCAAAAACACTGAGTATTATTAGCTTCACATTAGACCTCAACAACCTACCTTTTTTTTAATTATCCTTCATCCAGGTAACAACTTTCCTTAAACTTTAGGTAAAAAATAATTTGCACTAATAGATTATAACATGATTGATTGGGTTGATTTGTCTTCATATTCAATGCATAATTTTTAGTTATAAAAATAAAGCAAGATATACTTAATATAGAATTAAAAGTATTCTTCAGACCAAGCTTCAAACACTTAAAACTCTAAGATCTATTTTAGAATCTTTCTTACCAAAGCCCCCACTGGCATAATTTTTTTCAGACACCTGGGATAACTCTGATGCATGTAGATGAACTACGTTTATAACATTTTGAAGGGTAAATAATATAAAATGTGTCTTTTTTGTGGTATTGAAGCAAGAGAAAGGAAGATGTGGTAGTTGACTAAACCATAGTAAGTAAAGAACATAAAGGTTATAAAAATAAAACAGTTCATGGATTTTGCAAATGCATACAATGTCCACTAAAGTTAGTATGATCTCAGGAAAGGTGTAAAGTATAAATTCTCCATGATACAGATTTATCATTTTATAGGTTCCTTACAATATGCTGATAGAGTTAAGTGAAAAAATAAAACTAACTAAATACAGACCTTTTAGCCATGAAATACCATGAAAAGCAAATGTAGAATACTTTGTAATGGCACTGTAAGTTAACTTTCTTCCACATAGTATATCAATACCTGGAGTAAAAATATACACCTTTCTAGATATAGGATAGTTAATTGTTTTAAAAAAGGATAATTATTTGGATAGTCATCTACGTAAATTTCAGTACAATAATAAAACAGTAGACTTATGAATCTGGATGAATGCTCTAAAAGAAGACTTGCAAAATTAAAAATAGTTATATTCAAAAGGTCTATTCCCACTAGCATACATCTACATAGGTATATTGTATTTTAAAGGTATAGAAAATCTCTTTAATCCAAGTTTTGACATTTTGGTCTTGAAAAATCTTACCAAGTAATTTTAGATTGAGCAAAATGTAAACACAAAATTTTATAAAGTTAATCTTTTTACTACGCTTCCTTCATTAATTTTATTTTTTGTTATTTTTGAAAATCATATAAAATATAACTAAATAAAAAGACACATTAAAATATAATCATTTGAAGATATAAATAAAAATGATATCTATGAAGGTATAACTGTGAGGCTCTGTAGGCCTATTCTTTCCCATCCCAGCATCATAAGACCTAATTTGTTTTCATTGCTCCCACTCTTTCTGACTCTCATTTCAGGCATCTTGAGAGCATATCAAGTTTCTTTCAATAATTCAGAAAATATTTTTATTTATTTATTTTGGTACTGGGAATTGAACTTATGACCTTGCATTTGCCAGGCAGAAACTGTGCCACTGAGCTATAACCCCAGCCCTAGCAAACACTTTTATAAAGTTCTATTTTAAAAGTTTATTTATCTTGAAATTTTAACACGAAATTAGCCTATATTTTAACCCTCATCTGAGTTAAATTAATTGCTGTGACTACAAGATACCAAGTTTATCTCCAGAAAAGTTTCTTTCTAAATTTCACGTATAACCTAAAATTCTGATCCCCCTCTTTATAAATCATCTTAAAAAGCCTCTCAACTCAATAATTTGAAAAGTTTGTGACATTCTAATAGAAATATTTCAAAGCACTTACGTGAGTGTGTGTGTGTGTGTGTGTGTGTGAGAGAGAGAGAGAGAGAGAGGGGGGCAGAGAGAAGAAGAAGCCTATTTTTCCACCTATGTGAAGACATGAAGCTAAAATCAGAAATGAGGAAGTCTGATGATGAAGACAGAATGTGATGTTTACTCTTTCTCTGAGAATTTCATTCAACATTTGATCCATCTTTTAAAAATTTAAATAGAATATAATTAGGCAAGATTAGGAAGCATGGGACAGCAGTAAGTAGTTAGGAAGCGACACAGTCACCTATGTGTTCTGAATATCTGTTTATTCATTGAATGAAAGTAGCGACTCAGGACCAATGCTTGCAGATGCCGTGCTCTTCACCTCTGCAGTGGGGAAGCATGCAACCCTTCCAGCTCTGTGCAGTGGCCCTTTCCTCAACAGCCCAGATAGAAAATAAATATTTGTTTTTACATCAGATACCGTTAAGTTTTTTAACATGTTTTTTCCACCTCCCAATTTCATTTTGAAATTTAATTTTTGACACAGCAATACTATGAGATGTGGTCTTCCAAAGGGGATAACTACGTCCAGTGGGCTCTTGGCCTCATAAGTAAGATTAGGTCTGCTTATTAAAAGACATCATTAAATGTGCCCACTTCTCTACTTCCAACTTCAAAAATCCGAGTCCTTCATCAGACACCAATGCCTTGATCTTCGAACTTTCAGCCTCTAGAAGAGTAAAACTTAGCTTCTGTTTTTATAAATAAATCTGTAACATTCAGTTACAACAGCACAAAGATAAGCATCTAGTCCATTAGATTTAAAAATCTATAGAAAATCTAAGTTTCCAATGCATAATTTAAAGTCTCAGGGAACACATCAAAGTTTCCTTTTTCCCTTTTGATTTTTCCTAACCAGAAGTTCTGTTTACATCTTTCCTCTTACTAATTGTCATTTACCTAAGTAATCACCATCTATTTTCTTTGCCCAATCTATTTTCCTACTGGTATTGATCTCCAGATATAACATTCCTATAAAATTATCTGCATCTTAAGAGTTCTTCCTTGAAATTTCTTGAAATGGTTCATATTGAAATTTTAAGTATCAGTAACTATTGCCTAACTTTTACAAATCCTTGATGGATTGCTTTTATGAACAATATGCATGGTGCGCTAAAGCATCTCTTCTCTGTTTTAAACTTTTAGATCATGAAAGCAGATAAATGGAAAAACACAACATTGAAAAAGCACAACATTGAAAGAGCACAATGGGTTTCTGTAAATATGACTTTTCATTGTCGTTTGCTTCTTTTTTTTTTTTCTTTTTTTGGCACTGGGGACTGAAAGCAGGGCCTTCCCGCTGTGTGCACTGAGCTACATTTCCAGATGTTTAATTTTGTTTTGTTTTGTTTTTGTGGAGGGAGTATTTTTTTTTTTGAGACAGGGTCTTACTAAGTTGCTAAATTGCCCAGGCAGAGCTCAGATGTTTCATCCCACTGTGTCATAGGCATGTGCCAAAACACCTGACTCATTTAGAGCTTTGAAAAAATCATGATTAATGTGACACCTATTTGAAGAGTTTCTGATTTTTAGTAAAGTTGAAAATTAAAGCTAAATCTCAGATGCTTTGTTTTCTTCTTTCCTTACACTTACCCACAAGGTTTCCCTAAATATTTTCACAAATGCTCTGTTTTTTATCCCTCCAAAAATTCTTGTACAAAATGTGTAAGATTTAGTAAGTAGGATAAGAATGACAGTGGGAAAAAATGATTAAGTGATGCATCTAAAATTTTACTCTAGCTATTACAAGTTGTACTAGTGTTAAAAAAAAAACTGAAAGAGTAGTAAGATACAAGGTGTCCAACAGATATCATGACAATGAAAAGGAAAAAATGTGCTCAAAAGGAAAGAACAACTGAGATAACGGAAAGGAGAAAAGGAAGATGAGAAAAGTTCCTATGTACAAGGTATACATATATATATATGCAAGATAGATAACCATACTCCTAATTTGTTAGTTCATTCAAAAGAACAGTTTGTCCTTTCATTATTTGACTGCTTGATCATTTTTTGTGCCTAAATCTTCTAACCTGAACAACTACTTCTAAGATAATAATATAGAATATATATATATATATATATATATATATATATATATATAGAGAGAGAGAGAGAGAGAGAGAGAGAGAGAGGATTAAACTCACAACCTTGTGCTTACCAGGCAGGCACTTAAGCCACTGAGCTAAGTCCCTGGCCCCAATATGCAATATATTAGCTAGTGTTTTTTTCCTATTTTTTTTTGAAATTTTGTATCATTTCTATGCTTTTTTATGTTTTGCTCTTCAAAATAAAAAGTTACTATAGTTTTATTTACTAGTTATATGCTTAATGAATTGAAAGATTTTACTAACTTAAACATAATAAAAATTAAGAAAAACTTGCTGATAGCTTTCTATTAAGTAGCTGGCAATAAGCAAGGTTTTATTTTAAAGAAGAAAAATTTTAATACTTAGTAACATCAGTTTAAAATTCTTATTATGAGTCATCTCTTCCACTTTTAGAATGAGTAGCATATTTATACAATAGTTGGCTAATATGTAGTTCATGCATAAAGGGAAAAATGAGAAAAATGAAGCTGGAACACAAAAAAATCAACTACAGTTTTTATTGGTCTCACTAAAAAATTCAAAGGAACGTCTATTTCAGCCATGAGTTTTTCTTTAATAGAGTACTATTCAGCTATAAAAAAGGATAAACTTGAGGCTTTTATAGGTAAATAGATTCAACTGGAGACCATACTCAGAAGTGAAATAAATAAAACTAGCATGTGAGCATCATCTTGTCTCCCTAGTGTAAGAAAGTAAAACAGTAAATAATATACACAATCTGTAAGAGATACTGAAAAAGGGAAAACACTGCTCACAAGGAAAGAACAACTGAATGGGGGAAAGTAGAAATGAAAGAAAGGACAAGAAAAGATAGATAGATAGATAACATATTTGTACTACAAATTTCTTTTAGTTCATTGAAAAGATTGGTTTGTGCTTACATTCGTTGATTACTTTTGCATGCCTATATCTTGTAATCTAAGCAACTACGTTTAAGACAATAATATGCAATACACTAACTAATACATTAATTTCTTATTATCCTGCTTTGAAACTCTGTATCATTGTTTTTTATTTTTCTCTTTTTAAAATGTAAAAATAACATGGAATAATATACATTTAAACTTTCTGAGCTATCATCAATGAGTGTAACATGTTATGCATGAAATTGTAACATTGCATGTTATTACAAAGTTAAGAAACTGAGCTACCTGACAACTTTTAAAATATTCTGACTTTTTCATTAACAGTAAATACCTTTCTTTTGATACTCTTCATCATAAGTGAAGTAAAATCCCACTCATGAATTTCTGTATCTGTAAAAAAAAAATTCTTTTTTTCTCCTCCAATGCAGGTAGGATGAACAAAATGCTGATGATACAGAGTTTGTTCTTTGTCTCCTACTCAACATTTTCTGATGGAGATTATCAGATATTAACCTGGATTCTTGCAAATGCAGTGATCTTTTCCAGGCTTTTCTAACAAAAGTGTTAATATTGCATGTAATCACTGAATACAAGGGATATTTAACAATCAAAAGCTTAGTTCCTGGAAAGACACTGCCAACTTTCCATACTTTCTGACAGAAAACAGGCAAACAAAACAAAAAAATAAAAAAAATAAAAAACTTTGAACAAACATAAATGGAAAGTTTCATAATTATAAAGGGTTGGAGGGACTCTTCTCCCATAAAGCCAATTTGTTTTCTTTTACACATTAAAATGCCTCATTAGAGACTATATAATTTTCATAGAACAGTTTTAAAGTTCATGCCTGAAAATATATATGTTCTAGAGATTTTATTTCTGCAGTTCTTTCTGCAATAGTATTTTTTGCATCTTCCACTGTGCCCACCTCGAACTCTCATAAAACAAGGTGCATGGGATTTCTCTGACAATAACATTAGGTAAAATAAATGCAAATTAATAGTCTACTAAGATTATTTAAATTGTTAAGCCTCCATTTTTCTTAAATTGTTTTTGTTTATATTAATCACAAAGAGATTCTTCCCTTTCTTTCTTCCCTTGGGACTCACAAACAAGCCTGGTTTCTACATATATTTATAATCATCAGTCCCAGGTTCTAATTCACTGTCTTATTCTCTCTAATCTCAGAATACTCTCTTAGTAGTTCAAAGTTAGTAGTAATATGAGCATAAGACATATAGAGACTATATATATATATATATATATATATATATATAGCCTTCTTGTTATTAGAAGAATTACACAAAAATATTTACCTATACAGAGGCATGCTTAAATGTATCTAACTTAAGTTATCTAGCCTAATTGACCTTTTAGAGTTAAAATGACATCAATGAGAGAGGAATGTTGATTTTTTTCCCACCAGCTTGCATCAATCACATTGGGTTTTAAGAGGTATCTATAGAACAAACAGAAGGTGACCATAACTCCTACAGTGAATACAAACAAGAAAAATAATCAAAACCACACATCACAAATACAATCACAAAAGTGAAGTGACCACTTCATTGCACATGTGGCAATGCTAAGAGCTTTCGAAAAGAATAAAATGTTTTGCTAGAGAAATGTCAGGTGAGGTCAAGTTTCCTTCACAGTAAGTATAGCGATCTTCACAGAATCACTAGGAAAACTTTTCAAAGCATTTTAATCATTAATAAATACTATCAGTAAAACACTAAAGGAGAAGAAAAAGGAACTTTTTTATTAAGTAAACATAGCAGCTTTTCCTCTTATATTTGTCTCTCCAGAGGATTTGATTTTAAGCAAAGCATCTCTGGTAAAGAACGGGGCTTATTATTTTGTCACAACATATTCAATAAAAGTGCAAAATTACGAAAGACTCTTAGAGAGGGTGCAGAAATTCCAGGCAAATTTAAAATAGGCTGCTCCATTTAGATAAGCTTTAAAGCTTGCTTGCTCTTTCTTTTCCATTTGCATTTTATTGGTGCCACTTCTTTCTCACCATCTGAACTCTTAATAAGGATCCTTCTATAAAGTGATCACCAAAATATATGTTGGAAATTAGGAATAAGGATCAATAAATATCTGCCTAGCAAGTGAGAGAGAAATGTAGACAGGAAAAGATAGTAAAATATTAGAACAAAAAGGAATAACCACTGTTTGAGAGAAGCAGGTAAAATATAAACTGTGGAGGCACCAATTCAGCTTGTTAATAAGCAAGAATCTTACAGTTAACATACTTATGCCACATTAGTACTCCCTGAACTGTTCACTTTAAATGTTCCCTGAAACTTTTCTGTCTCTATAGTTTAGGGATCATAATAAGATTATTAGAAATGAGCTGAAGCCTAAAGTGCTAAACTCCTTTTATGTTAAATAACTTTTTGCATAATTTTTTATTGATATAGAGCTTAGGAGAGGGAGAGAGGTAGGATGCAATATAAAATACATATGATGGTAAATGGAAAAAGATATTTTTCCAAAAGTGATACCAAAGATGGATGAGTACATTCATATGTCACAACTGGTCACCGTGCAAGAGTCATCCTGGTGATAGTGCTTATCAGAAGCTATCTGGATTCTTTACTTTCCATTTGTGCTTGCAATAGATCAAGAATTTATTGGAGAGTCCTAAAGAATTAACTCAAAGGAAGCACAGTCAAATGTATCACCACAGAGGCTATCTGAAAAGACTGAAATAATGTCAGTCCTATATGAGAAGTTAAAACTAATGTCCCATTGTATCCACTTTGAAGAAGGCTGTCACTTCTTTCCATAAGAAAGCATTCATGATGCTTAGCGCTGGGGATTTAGCTCAGCAGCTCAAGTACTTAAGCACAAGGTTGTGAGTTTGATCCCAGGTATCAAAAAAAGGGAGTGGGTAAGAAAGCATCATTTCTTACTGCGATAAAATGCTTATTTACATGAGGGACCCACATCCAGGGTGGCCAGTAAGTCTTAAAATATAGATTAATACATTCAATGATATATTGGTAGCATAGCAAGATCATAGTGCATGTTTCCAATGTTCTGCTTATAGCATTTTGTCTTTATTTTTAATTGCTTTCAATGAATACCAAGTTATTCTCTCTATTAGCATGCCTGGCAATTATCCAGGAATTTCTAGCAATTTTTAAATTATTCCCTCATTAATCTTCTTCTTGCCTTTGAAATTTTACCTCATAATTCTCAATACTCCTGTTTTTAACTCTGTGTCCTCTAAAATCATTTGATATATGAGACCAGAACAACACACAATGCATTTCAATTTCTCACCTTTTGTGGGTGTGTAAGATGTTCTAAATCACCATAAAATATTAATAGAAAATCAACCTGTTTTCTTTAGATATTAGATAATTTTATTATTAATATATCTAAAACTTGCTAGGCACCACACCCAAGTTTTCATTTCGATAGATTATACTTGGCATTCTAAAAATTACAGTGCACAGTTCAGAAAGGATGTAGAAATAAAGTGAAAAAATATTTTACGAACTGTGATGTCTCAGTAAGCAATGACCACACTGTATATAAGAACTAAAATATTTTGATGAAAATGATAATTACATCAGAATGCAGTATAATTTTAATGGGTGTAACTTACCAGAGATGAAAATTTGAAAAGCCTTAAGGGATGCATCAGGATATTTTCAATGCATTATATTTAACTTACTAAATCATAGTAGATGTCTTTAGCCTCCTCAATAATTTGAAAGAAAATGTCAACATTTACTACATATGCGTGAAAGTGTATATGCTGCAGTTTTAGTAATGAGAAAATAGTAGCTTAATAACATAGCAGTGTCTTCACAGGGTAAAATACTCAAGTTTCACTACTTGGAGTTTCAAAGTAATTGCACTCTTGCCCACTCCAATACCTATCTGATCCATGGGCACTCATTTGTCTCAATATAAACAATATAAGCAACTGTACTCCAATCATTAAAAAAATGACTAAATTGAAAAGTCAATCAAATAATTTGTCCACAAATTATTTGATTTTTGCATATTTATTCAGCATAAAGTTTCTCCTTGGATATAATAAAGAATCTGACATGGTGAATAAAGTAAAGCCAGCACTAAAATTCAGAAACAGTGCAGTCCTGATTCATTAGGGCTCAGCTCCTGATTCATTACATTGTTATACTCTGAGTGGAGATACTTCCTTTGCATAACAGCATTTAAGGATACTTCTATTAACTTTATGCCAACTTAAAGAAAGCACAGTCAGCAAATCTTTAGTGAACAGCAAAAATCTCTCTCTCTCTCTCTTTCTCTTTCCTCTTGTTCTCTCTCTCTCTCTGAAATTAAGAAATCAAACTCAAAGATACTCTCGAATTCCCCAAGCCATTGATTCTCAGCAGCATCCTAATGCACATTTTAAAACCATGAACAAGGTGAAAACCTTAAAGTAGTACTAACTAGTTTTAAAGTTGCACATTGAGTATTTTGCTGTTGGTTTTTAATCACAGGTGAGTCCCACTAAATAGGCAATTTCCGACTAATTGAGGAGGAAAGTAGGCTTGTGTTATAGAGGGCTCACTTTCTCGGTTCACAAACTGCTTCTCCTCAGTGCCTTCCTGGGGATCTGTCGGGTTTTTCCTGCCTTCTTTAATTGCCTCTGCTTACTACACATCAGCTGTTTTTACTGGCTCGAACCCAGTAATTCCCTTTGAATTCAACCTCTTCTCCTTGTTGTTTTCTTGGTGTAATATTTCAAATAAAGATCTCCATCGCTTTGGTGTTGCTCTATTTATTTCTTTTAATTTGCATGGTGCACAGTGGCATTGAAACAGAGTTCAATGTCAGATCATAGCAGCAAAAGCAAATTGTCTGACTGGGAGGTTACTTTTCCCCAAAGGCTGTTTAAGAAATTTCTTGTGGATGGAGAATGTTAAAGGGTGTTGGGATGTCTTGCTTCTGCTTCTGCTTCTGCTTCTTCTTTTCTTCAGACTGCAAATCACTATGTAGTTTAGGCTGTCCTTGAATTCATTATGTAGCCCAGGCTGGTCTCAAACTCCAGTGACCCTCCTGTCTCAGCCTCCCAAGTTCTGGGATTATAGGCATACATTACCACTTCAGCTTTGGGATGTTCTTTTGATACAATCTTTGAGAGGCATGTGTCTTCTTGGACACTGAAAAAATTGCCTTCTCTGGGCAGTTAGACTTGTAATACTAGCTCAATGGTTCTTTAGTGTCCCGGCATCTCAAACACACAAGTAGGTCTTGCCAAAATATAGAACAGTTTCCCACCTGCTAAGTCTCTAAACACATCTGGGAAGGGCATGAAGATTTGACTTTTTAATTAGTTCCTAATGCTGCTGAGCTCTGTATCTCTACAGTATGTTATAAGGAAAGAGCAAAAAAGATTTACTTGCCAAATCGCTCAGATATATTTATAATATAAATAATATAACAATAACAATAATTTTCCTCAACTCTGAAAGCAGTGAAACCTGTTTGCCACTCTAGTGAAGTATCTTTGAATACTGACAGACTAATTTGAATGCTTGTTATTAGTCATACAAACTAGTATAATGCAGGCTGTATGACTGTTAAACAGGGCTATTTTCTACTCTTCATATTTTCTTGTGAAACTCTGTCTTATATTTAGACACTGACTCTATGTTCTTTAAACCTTTTTGCTTTTCATGGGTTCTACCTTCTCCTAAGCTATTTTTGATGAAAAAGCTTTAGGATTTGAGATAAATCCTCCAAAATGTAAATATAAACACTGGAAGAAGGACTTCAGAAAAGTTAAACCAGTGGAATTTTGCAAGCTGAGTGTTAGGAATTAACGAGTAAGTTTTTAAGGGCCTTCTAAGATTAACCCAGATTTGTTTTTCTGCTAAAGGATCACATTTTTTGGAACAGTCTGAATTAGAGATCTCAGTTCACATCCTTCAACCAGGCAGAGTTGTTTCTTTGTTCTGGGGGCTGAACTCTGAGCCCTTGTCAGGCTCTATCACTGACCTGTGCTTCCAGCCCAAGAGCACCTTTATATAGAGTCCTGCATGACTGTAGCCAAATGCAGAATGTATACTGTAAAATGAGTGCTTTTGTCACAAAAATAAGGAATCAGCATGTGGTAGGCCATTTTTAAGAGAAATATTTTGAATTAAAAGTTTAATTTTTTTCTATTTCAGAAATCTGATTTTCTTGTATTGTCACTAGTCACACCAGGAAAAATGATTTTAACATTATTTCCTTCTCTCTTTTTTTGCACTGGGGATTGAACTCACAACCTTGAGCTTGCCAGGCAGGCACTTATGCCACTGAGCTAAATCCCCAGCCCTATATAAACATTTTTGAATTAGGCAAATAAAACTGATTTGAAGCGGTGAAAGTTTTTTTTTTGTTTTGTTTTATACTTTAACAACAGGTCCAAATATCTTGTTTACAGTGGCTAGGAATAAATATTTGTTAAAAAGTTAAAGGAAAATACTATTGAACACTTAGATTAATAAAGACAATAGCTTAATAAAGAACATATTTGCTGGTATTTTCAATAAAATGTCTTCCTAAACGCCAGACTGAACTATATAGCAAGACTCTGTCTCAAAAATAAATAAAAATAAGTCTTAGTTTTAGTTTAGAGTTTCTAATACTACATTTACTTAATCTTGGAAAGAAAAATGTATTCAGTTCTTGATGGTCTGCAAAGTCACCCTAAGTTTTAAAATATATCCAGATTATAAAACCATAATCAATCCACCAATGGAATCATGAAATGTCAATTTAAACTGGTAGATTATTCACCGAGTAACAAAAGACCAGATTATTGGTATAAAAGCTATTATATCTCTTATACAATTAAAATATATAAAATGACTATATGCAAAAAATTGGCCAATAGAATTTGAATTTAAAATGCAAAAGAAGGCAAAACTCAGAAAACTCTAGAGGACAATAATTTGAATAGTCATATTTGAGAATCAGGTTGTAATACATCCTTGACTTGATATTTTTACAAAAGCAAAAACGAAAAGCTAATACAAATATTGGCAACTCAATTTTTGCTACACTGGAGCAAACAGGAACTCAAGCAAAGACAGATCTGATACACTAACCAAGAAATCTGTTAGATATTAAAGCCAAGCTGATTCGTAATTCACCATGGGATAAAGCTATACCTGGGTGATTTTGTTTCAAAATGGACATAAGCAAATTAGTACGATTAGAAGGGCATGTTCATAGAATAAATAAGACACAACAAAGTATCTGTCCCTCTTTTTAATAATTTAAATATCACGAAATTGGAAACTTACTCCCTTGGTTCATTGGCTAAAATGTAGAAAATACAACTGCAAAGAAAACCTACCAACGCTATTTTTGTTACTGAAATATCATTGAATATAAGGTGTTATATAATAGATGTCCCATTCTAAATTATCTTAAGAAATTTTCAAAGGACTAGATACACAGAAGAATAAAAGTTGGTTGGCTTCAATAGTGTACTTTATTTGAAACGAATTTACATTCTTCTAAAGTCTACATCTTCAAAATAATTACTTAAATTTTTCATGGAAGAATTCTGTTTCCTTTTGACTACCCAGGAGTAATAATCACATTTCTTAATCTTTTATCTGTCTTTCCTAGAAAAATCACAAATAACTTTGTTCAAGCTATGAATGTAAAACACAAATAACTTAGTATAGTATGTCTGACACCTGACTTCTGTTATCTCTTTAGCTTAACTTTCCTAGTGCCAATTATAGAAGGAAGGTTAATTGTATTTGCCATTTTCTTTTTTTATTATTCTTGTTTTATAACCCTTAAACACCTAGGCTAAGTTAAATGAGAGAGAATGGCCAAAAACAAAAATGTTATGGGTAACATCAACCTGTATAACAAATTTTTGCAGCCAGAATTATTTCTTACATTTATGCTAGCTATTTTAGACCCAAGACTATTTGTTAAATATGGCTTAATTAAAATAGTTTAACTCTTTTTTATATCTATTTATCTGTCTGTCTATCTATCTATCTGTGTAATTTAAGAATATTCAAATGGAACCCAAGGGTAGCCAAATGACGATTCATTCACTTATTTAGTCAGCAGCAAATATAAACAAAGATACTATACCAAGGAGAGAGATGTGTGAGACATGGTATCCCTCACTCAGCAGCTAACTCATAGGAAGCTGAGACAAGAATCATTTTGTTTTGAAACCATTAAAGAGCAAAGATGAATGTCTCTGATGTGCAGAGGGAATGAGAGGCAAAGACTTGAAATACAAATCCATGTAGATCTTTTGGGAACAGAAATGTGGCCTAGATATAGATGGAGGGGTTATGAAGGGGAGGGGAAAGGAAAGCAAAAAGGATTAAGAGGTGATAGGTACATGTACCAACACCCTTCAGTGCATTAATTATTTATGCATCACAACATAAACTAATAAAAAAGGATGTGATAATTATTTTTAAAATCTATATCCGAGCTCCAGCACTCAGGCTTTGCTTTTGCCAATGGAAAATTAATAATAATCATAGTAATTATTATAGTACCTTACATAAAAAAGTCATTAAAATCTAATATTTACATATTTAGCCCCTGTGTTATTTCATTTAATTCTCACGACACCAATAAAAGAGGCTTTAGTTTTATTCTGTTCCTTAGATGTGAATAGTGAGGTGTAAGAGATTGAATAATTTGTTTAGTGGTACACAGCTACTAAGTGAAATTCTTTTCCATATTTCTAAAGTTGTACAATTATATTCTCACATAATTGTGTATGCCACTGTTTATAATTTTAAACCAATATTGTTACATTTGACATTAAATATAATTATACATCATGACCAATAAAGGCTTAATTTCAACTTGCTTGTACTAAAGCAAATTTAATTAATTAAGTTTTTGTTACCTACTGTGAATCTGGTTTCTTCCTCCTCACATACCAAAAAACTATAAAGATGTCACCTTTGAACTACTTTGACTTTTAAAAACTACTTATAGTTTTTAAAAATTCTATGTTTAAGCCATAGGTAAAAAGAAGTAAATTGTAAAACTAATGTATTTAACAATTTATTAATCCAAAACATATGTAATAACAATTTTAATAATTTTAACATGAACACACTTTTTGAGTGGTAACTCACAACCTGGCTCTTTTAAAGAAGAAGACTTTTGGGAAATAAATTACAGAAAAAATTAGAGCCTAAAGCCTTGATTAATACTCTTATTAGCTCTGATACTTGCTAACTTGACAAATTGGGCTGTCTGTACTTCAATTTTCCAATTTGTGAAATGCAGACAACAATCTATGAAATTTTTGTGAGAAGTAAACAGTAAGAGACATTATTCATTTAACAGCTAGGTGATTTGTGCTGGGCATTGTACATATATTATCTCCATTTCTCAGACAGTATAAGAAGGACTGTTATTTTCATTTTGAATCAAAAATTATTTTGAAAAATTTTCTAAGGTCACATCTTAGAGAAAAACAAGCCTCTATTCCATTCTAGGTATCTCTAACTTTTGTATGGTGCTCTGAAAAATGTAAAGACTGATGTTAACCTAACAACTTCTTAGATAGATAGCTGGCTGAACCAATCTCTGAATCAATATGCACTTGGAAAATTGATCTTGATTCAGGGACTGTTAGAGGTGAAGAGATCTTGAAAACCATTTAGTTTAAATGCAAAAAGGCAATGAAAACTTTAAAACAATTTGCTTATTTGCCTAAAATTTTAAAGATAGTAGGAGAACAGTTCTTGCCTATGAACGGAATCCTAACCTCCAAGTAATATTTTCCCTTGCTAATAAGCTATAAACCACAAGTTAACTACACCTTTAACAGAAGAAATAAGAAAATAATTATACTTTCTCTTTCAAATTTTAAGTAAAATGAGAGCCACTGATTTCAAGTAACATTATTGATTATTTTTATTGTCACTCTGTTTTTTCCTTTTAATATTGGTTACTAGCTGTTGTTTTCTTTATTCGTTCACTCATTCATTATTGTCAACATTTTTCCTTCAGAGGAGGCTCAGTGAGGAAATTCTCACTAGGTACTAGTAAAACCTAAGAAAATGTGTAGATTCCTGGAATGGCAGTCATCTGGGACATGATGAAGCCTCTCATCAAGTTCTTGTTTGGGAATCATGGAATGATTATTAGATGTAAGTGACAATGTTGTAGTAGAGCCATTAACCGATATGCCTCTCACTAGTAAAAGGGTAATGAAATGACTTGTTTACCAAATCCCTCATGTGTTAGTGTGAGTTGCCTTAAAAACACACCACGGTAAGATTAAATGTACAAAGACTTTAAGGAAACACCCATGAGAGAAAACAGAGAAAAGGCCTGTAAATGCTGATTATCTTCAAATGATAATATCGCTTAAGAAAAGACGGAAGGCAGGCTGAGGCTGGAGGTATCTCTGGCTGCTGTGAAATGTAAGGAAGATTGAGGCAATCCTTAAACCAAATTTGCCTGTAAAAGGAATCATGCATTCCCCAGGAAGACGCTTACCTAGAATCATCTCAGTAGCTTACAAATTGCTGAGATGAATATGTAACTGTCATAATGGATTTCAAAGCACACACCTTGGGTAATGCACCCTGTAGTTTATCATCTGTAAGGTGTGTTCTCATGGTCTTCACGAATCATATCCAAGGCCTTACACTTACATGATATTTGAATACTGTGTAGGTTAATTGATAAGTAGAGGGCTCCTCTTTATTTTTAGTAAACTGGTTTGGTTGTAAGTTTCACAGGATTGAAATCTGCTAAACAGTCACTTATTGAGCCTTGCAAGAGTATTGTGTATACCTGGCAGAAACAAGAACACATGAAAAAAGAACGCTATGCCAGACTGTTGGGAACAGGAGAATAAAGGTAGGCTGCAGGTACTACCAACAAGTACAAGGAAAGGAAAGGAAAGGAAAGGAAAGGAAAGGAAAGGAAAGGAAAGGAAAAGAAAGGAGAAAGGGGAAAGAAAGGAAAGAAAGAAAAAGGAAGGAAGGAAGGAAGGAAAGAAGGAAGGAAGGAAGGAAGGAAGGAAGGAAGGAAGGAAGAAAGAAAGAAAGAAAGAAAGAAAGAAAGAAAGAAAGAAAGAAAGAAAGAAAGAAAGAAAAGTTCAGTGGTAGCTTGTATAGTATCTACTTTCAAGGAAAGGAGAGGAATCATTCATTCCCCCAGGAAGACGCTTACCTAGAATTCTTTAGATTTGTGCTGGGCATTGTACATATATTATCTCCATTTCTCAGACAATATAAGAAGGACTGTTATTTTCATTTTGAATCAAAAATTTGTAGATACTATACAAGGATATAATGATGAATAAGCCAATTTAGTGGTAAAGAAGCCAATCTAGTGGTAAAGAGAGTTGGTAAGAACTTGGACTAATATTCAGTCATATGTATCCTACTATGGTAAATGAGTAGAGAATTTATGGGAGGGATTTGAGATCTGAATAAGGGAAATAGGCTAGTTGGCATAGTGTAAGAAGAATTGAATGATTAAAGATTGAACTAAAGTGTGGCAATGAGATTGAAAAGTAAAGGATAAATTTTTAGATATCTTAAGTAGAATAGTCCTGACTTTGGTACTGCATCACTGTAGTTTGGGGAGTAGAGAACCATAACTCTTTTATGATGGCTTCCAGAATTCAGTCAGAAAGGACTGGATAGATAGAGATACCATTCATGGGTTAGTGAAAATGAGAGAAAAAAATCAATGCGGGAAACTATGGGATGGAGGATGATGAGTTCACATAGAAAGGAAATTTAAGGTTTTACTTTTTGTTTGTTGTGTTTGATCTTTCCTACTCTAAGAATTTAATCTCTTGCAACTTCAATTACTGTATCTTAGAAATGGAAATCCTATTATTTTTTCTAATCTGAAAGCAGAATCTCTACAAAGTCTACATAATAGAAGGTAGGAGGAGGAAAAGGTGGGTGGGAAGGAGGAGGAGGAAACACCTGAAAAAGTCTTTTGTATGTATAAAAAAAAGTAGATGCTTTCAAGAGTGCGCCATGTGCAAAACTCATTAAATCAAAAATATACTGTCATAGGCTTTTAGATTCATAGACTTTTAGAGCTGAAAGACACCTTAGAGCTTGTGTAATCCAAGCTAACATTTCTATAGATGAGAAAACAGGGGTGTAGAGAGGTTAAGAAACTTGGCCAAGATCACAAGAGGGCCCATAATAGCTGTGGTCCCAGTGGCTCTGCTGCTGCTTCTACTGACCACACTCAGCAGTGATCTATAGCAGAAATAAGCACAAAGCATTGAAAATAGTACACAATTACTTGTACTGCATCCAGGATTTCTAATTACACTACAACATTTCAACAGCATTCTGAGTAATCTCTTATAGCAGAAAAAAATCATATATACATGTAATACACTTCTATCAAAACTACAGAAAAAACACAGTACTTGGGTCTACTGATATTTACCTCAATCTCATGACAGTTATCTACGCTTCATCAGGGAGCCACCATTGTACAGAGATGCTAAATATCTTAGTCACAGAGCTAATACTGCAAGAAGTCAGGATGTTCAACATGGTTCCAAGGTTTTTATTCCAAGGAAATACCACTCAATCACTTTTTTCATTTGTCCTCAAATATTAGTGTTAATACAACAGTACCACAGCACTGAAAACATCTAATTTTGTTGTCATTTAAATCCAGACCTAAGCATTATCATGGTAGTCCATGAAAAACTATGCAGTATATATATATTTACAGTATTATCTATCCATATAATTCATATTAACCTTTGATGATCTATAAAGCAATCTAGGTATGTATTTTAGTCACATAAAATAAAGTTTCTGAGTAAAAATGCTAAATGACAAAGACAATTGCTTCAAAAAATACCTAATTCATCTCAAGTAATTACTACTTTGGAAGCTTAAAAATCAGGTCCATTTGAAAATGATTATATATCATAAAGTAAGTGGTTCCAGTAAAATCTCTAGGTGCTTCACTATTTGTGTGTAAGCTACCCTCTGGACACCTGGCCAAAGGCTAGGAGTACTGAAGGACAAATGGAACTAGTGAAATATGTAGGTCAGAAAATACGAACTTCTCTGCTTTCCCCATCTATCACAGATTCATCTGCTTTTCAACCTCAGGCTGTGACTATTCAAGGAAATAGGTTAAAGAGAGTAGTTTTCAACCAATTCTAAAAAATAGTTTTAGAACAAAAGTCCCTTCTTCTCAGACACTACACATCCTGAAGAAAAGTGAGTCTGGCACAGGAATGGTGTGGCAGGTCATGGTTTGCCATGTATTGCTGGTCTAGAGGCTGAGACAATATAGTACTTCAAGGCCTTGACCCCATGGTGGACACCTGGAAAGGAAAGGCCCTGAAAAAAACTGTCAGCTAACTAGATGAAGGAATTAGGAAGAGGCAGGGGTTAAAATTTAGGGATCTTTTTCCCACACAATCCTTCCATCTATAATCTTATCACCCAACATCAATTTTAATAGTACCTTTTCAGTGGTTCACCTTGCATGCTGCCTCCATCGAACTGCTTCAAAATGCTAAGATCAATTAGGCTTATTTCTTGAGCTTCATGGCTGTTGACACACCCTCCAAATGAACAAAACTATTTTATTTGGCCCCCTTTACCATGAAATAGACCAATATTTCAAAAATGTTCCCTTTAAATTATCCTAGCGTTACAAAGACAAAATAGTCACTTTTAAACATATGAACAACATTAAAGTGACATATGAAAAATATTAAAGTACATCTATAACAGACACCATTTGGAAGTGATAGTGGGCAAGTGGTTGCATGATGAAAAATCCCCCAAAATACACAAGTTTAACTCAGAAGAGAAACAACCCAAATAAAATAATATTAGTGTTCTCTTATTTCACTATGATCAGAATTAGTGTCTTTTCTACTATACTTTTCAAAAAGAAATAAATAGTAGCACAAAGAGTTTTGGAGCATAACAAAATAGACACTTTCAATTATTTTTAAAAAAAGACAAATAGGATTTTTTTTTGAAAAGAGACACTATTTGGCAAAATAGTAACTGCAATGATTTTTATTGGAAAGACTTAACAGTTTTCTATAGCATAGATGAGAAAGTTTGACCCTAAATGCCAAGGAAAAATTCTTAAAAATCTACATTCATCAAATAGAATCATTCAGCTCCCACTAAGTCTTCACATACTTGAGGTTTAATACGGCAAATATTCCTCATCTCAGGATAAAAAGGTTATTACTAAGCCATTTGTGGAAGGAAAGTGAAAAGAATGATCACAGGTTTCTTCAGGTTGCAAAATATGCCCTTCGCAAACTATGCTCCTAAAAGGCACCTGAAACTTCCTGTCGCAGTCCACCATCACTCATTTTATCAGAGATGCCATGAAGCAGACGGAACACGCCCACTCATTACTCCAGTAACACCACCATGCTTACAAACAAGACAGAAATTCTGAAACTGGGATTCAGATCACACTTGTCCTGAAATCTACAATGTTCTCTCACTTTTTACTTGCCTGACCTTCAAAGATCAGCCAAGTTTCTACCCTGTCCTTAAATCCATCAACAGTACAGCAATTTGCAAACATTGCTGGGGATTGTTTGCTAGAAACTTATATTCCTTTCACCTTCTTTGATTCCCTCCCTCACACCCTTACCTCTTCACCTCAAGAAACACATCTGCCTAACATCCAAAACCTTTCCTAATTCGTATCTCAATTTCTGGGTAAAACACCCTCCCACTGCACATTTCCTTGGAAAATAATGACTGGCTTCCACAAAGAAGCCAAATAGGTAATGTCTGCATTAGCCTCTTCAGGAAAGACAAAGCCAATCATGCACAGAGTCCAAGTCCTTCTGAACTAACTAAATTTCTTAAATGTTGAACACAGGATGACAGCATGAGTACTGTGATGAGGAGAGAGTGGAGGCATGAAGACCACATGAACCTCACTGAGGCTGCTGCCACTCAGCTCCCTCGGTGTGTGAAGCTCCTATTTCCAAGTCTAGACCTCCAACTCTCCTCTGCTTTACTGACCCTACACTATTCTCATTAATTCCCATTTTGTCTTTTAAAGTCAGCTTTTGTGGTTTGATGCAAAGATTCCTGATTTCCTTACCATCCAATGTCTATTGCACCCAAACTGATCTTTCCAAATTATCCTTCCTCCAGTCATGCAAGATCCATAGATAATAAAAGATGCTAATTCAAGAACTACTTCAGTGGCAAAACTGACTGAGCCCTGTAATGGGATGACTCTTTCTGCTGTCTTACCCATACTTATAAACTTAATAGGTAAGTCCCAGGCTTAGATGATAGAATATCAGTTACAATATCCTTCTTTAAAGTATTATTTTGATTTTTGCATTCCTCAAGTGGCTCAACTTCTGATAGCTGTATATGCCCAGCCGTGGATACTTTCAAATTCTGATTTTATTTGGAATATAACCTGAGCTTCCAATCATGATATACATTTTAATCATTTATCACTCTGTAGTCCCAGCTGTTATCTAAAATGACAACAGATTAATAGAAGAGGTAAAAGCCATCTTGCAGTTCTGCCCATGTAAAATGCCATAGTAGATAACCACTTGCCCAATTCAAAGCTATAGACTACTATAAAGGATGAAGTACTTCAGTGTTCAGTAACACTGGCTTTTGGTTTTGTTTAGTGTCACATTTTTGTTGCCATTTTTCTGGATTCGCTTTCTTTTTATTACTAATCCTCTTGTCTTTTCCACATGCATTGATGCAACTTTTTCTTTAGAAAAGATCATTGGAATTTCTGCTTCATCTAATTTTAATCCATCTAGTAATAAGCTAGGTCCAGTGAGGTCAATTTCCACTTACCCATGAAAGAAAGAATGTTACACTTACCACTTGATAGTACTTGTATTGAAGTTACAGCATTGCTGTCTTCTTTAGCATGATCACAATCAACATCTTTAGCATGTTGATTGGCCGATACTAGCCTAAGCTCTTTGGTTTACTGTTTTATTTGATGCTCAGAATGTCCCTATTATATTGGCATTACTTTCCCTTACTTACTGGTGAAAAAATATGGAGGTCAGAATGATTATGCAAATTCACATCACTAAATTTAACTGTATGGGACCATACAATTAGATGATCATAATTTTTAGTACAACCTCCTCTACATAAAATATTTTCATTTCATAAATTCTGGTTCAGTCTTATTTATCCCATGTGATCCAGATCAAGTGTCCACTTGTGTAAGAAACCTGCCTGTCTCCTCATATGGAAATCATTGGTCCTTTAATTTAATTCTCATATCGCTTTATTTTCTCTCTGCATATTCCAAATCTCTCCCACCTAACTGGGCATGAAGTCCTCTGGAGGCTCACTTGTGGTGTTTTCCTCTCCATGCCCTCTTTAGACTGCACCTTTCTGTGTGAGGTTTGCTGCTGGATTCACTTAAGTGTACTGCCTGGACTATCGCCAGCACATCCTGTGGGATGGGAATGTGGCCGTCAGACACTGGCAATCAGAGGCCATCACATCTCTACTTGCTCCTCATCCTCCACAGTTGTAGAGTCTGTGTGTGTACTCCAGCTGGGGTACCCCTGAGTCCACAAAAGTCTTATGCTTGTATTTTACAAGTACAAAGACAAGGATCAGCAACTCTAATCAGCAAATCTTTAATTAGCAACTGGACTGATAGCAGAACTTGTATGAATACAGCACCTTTGCAAATGGTGTTTTTATTGTTACAAATGGAAAAATAATCATATAATAATAGAGAAAATTAATAGAATTTATGGTATAAATTAAAAAGTGTGTTCCAAGGATGGCTCGTGATGTGATAACATCAAAAGATAATTTTTCAAACGAGCAAAGGCAAAATGAGAAGATTTAAATACATCTAGGTTCTTGAACAGAAGGATTCATTCAGGGGAAAATCAATCTTTCCAAATCTATGAGGGTTCCATCTCAAGGGTTACAAATTGTTTGCTGCCTAAAGGAAAACTGGCTTTGATGAAACAGAAAACTTGCCACAAGACAGCAATGGTAAAAAAAAATAAAAAAATAAAAAGACAGCAACAGTACACAATCAGATGCGTTTGTCCAACTCCAGAGAAGGACTATTTATGGTCTATTTACAATGAAGTTTCATAGTTTCACAACCTGGCAGCACAATTCTGTGTGTTAGTTCCTACTGATGAGCAGTTTGTGACAGTCCTGAATGCTCCAAGTACACGCAAACTGCCACAAGGAACTCAGTTATGGAATACATTCATTTTACTAGAATGATCATTTTTACCCCTTGAGATGTTTTAGCACTGGTTTCACACAAGTTATGGGTAGAAGCCAAAATTTTAATTCATACCCTCTGGGTGAGATTTTTCAACATTGTGACAAAATTTCAACCCCAAACCACAAATTTCAATGGTTTACGACATCTATGCCAAACTGATAGTTATACTGGAAATAAGAAATATGACCCAGTGCCACAAAAGTGTCATTACTGAGCAAAATATAAGTATGGATGCCAATAATTAATTCTCACAAATGGAGAGTGGCATAGGCGAGTACCTAAAAACTTAAAAATCTATCTCAAAGTATATTAATAATATAAGAAAATTACAGACTGCCATACACACAAAATATGCCACAATTTAATTTAGTCATTTGATACATCTAATCTGAATAATCTGAACAAACTGTCCAGTTTCTCCGTGTCCCAAAGCGAATACTTCATGTTGCCTAATAATATGACATTTGTTATTAGTAAGGATTCAATATTTGTTGCATGAAGGTAATTTTCTTGCTGACAAATATACACAATTTCTTTCTTATATTTTTAATAGAAAGGGTTTTGTCATTGTTAATATAAATAAATACCTTTTCATTATAACAATCTGGCAAATAATAGCCTAATTTTTCAATAAACAGAGCAAAGGGTAGATTTTACTAAAGACAATCACTGATTATTTGAGTATAGTACTGTATGGTCTCTTTATTTCCCTATGTAATATTCTAAAGTTGTAGTTAGATTTCTTGAAGTCTTCCCTAGTCTACCAAATTAGCTTAGCATAATAACAAAGCATTTTTCTAGGTAATTGCTAACTTTTAAAATTAGCTTAACATAACAACAGAACATTTTTCTAGGTAATTTCTAATTTAAAGTGACTATCAATATTTCACTCAAAGATTAATTGTTTAATATTTCCTTTTCTATTAAACATGGTTAAGCATTAAATTAACTAGAATTGAAATATTAAGCTAGATCAGTGGTGGTGAACCTGTGGTATGTGTGCCACAGCTGCCTGTCTATAGCACTGAAAGCTCTAAAAGGTTCGCCATTATTGGGTTACATAGATGAGAAAAAGATTACATTTATTCCTATGATTCCTTATTTTGATAGTGTGAAAGTCTCTGGCTCTGATTAGAACTGCTCAGACGCAGCATTCTTCAGGTATCCAGTAACAAAGCACTGTTTTAGTGAGCCCAGATGTTAGCATTTTTGAGAGACTGAACAGGAATGGTAATGGATCTTCTGAAAGAGTTCATCATAATACTCTTACCGAACATATTGTTGAATAAATGAGTGACCTCTTCATGGTCAGTAGCTGGGGTCTGTCACCTAAATCTGGTAACTTTTAGAGACTCTATAAAATAATTGTATGCTTATTCTTCTTTGTATTTGTCTACAGAGGTATTACAGTTTTATTAAATTCTGAATCTATCAAAACTATTAAATACAGGAAGAGTTCAGCATGTATCAAAAATTTAAGAAATTTTTATTAATAGATATCCACCCCATCCATTAGAGCTACTTATTTTTATTTATTTGTTTGTACAATGAGGCTAACGTCAAATTTATCCGTCAGCTCTCAACTTTATTCTCCTTGGTTAGACATATGTGGAAGATAAAATTCACACTAAACACATTACTAGAGTTCCATGAATGCCTCAAACCTTAGAAAGTCCAGGACACAATCTTTGCTCTGCACTGATGACCAAGGCATGAGTCATGACCTTGGACTTTATCCCCTGGGAGAATAGATCGTCCTTTCTTAATTTCTGCAAAAATGGCACATGAGCTTGTGACAATCATGCACACACAGATGACTGACTTTAGTTTATGTGCTACTTCCAGCACTAGAAGTACATTTATCTCTTAATTCACACACAAGAAAGTGAAAATATTTTTATTATAAGATCTAATTATAAGATATATATATATATGTGTATATATATATATATATATATATATCTTCAATTCATGTAAAAATGTAAGCACTTTGCTATCATTATTCAATTATGTTTGGTAACAAACCAATTGGAATTTGAGAGGCATCTTATAATATAGCTAGAAGCAAAGCTGTTACAAGAAGTAAAAACTGGATGACTGCAGATTTTACAAGTTGTTTATTTATCTATGTTTAATTTATGTAGTGCCAAAAGTTATAAGGTAGTATGCATACTTATATACACATAAAGTAAATAAAATATAGATAAAATAGCAATATAATCTAAGATTTAAAGCAAATACCTGAGGGAATAGATAAAAGAGGAAATGAAAACAAAGCTAAGATAAATAAAGTAGAAAACATAACATATAAGATGCGGTCCACTGGTTAGAGCTAGGTCACGAATTTAGATTACATTTTATATGACACAGCTCAAAGTTGGAAATAGAAACCTATTTTCAAGGACAATATACATGTCAAAAGCCACTGCCATTTGATATAAAATGGTGACATCCTAATCTACTTATTTTATACAAAACATGAAGGCAGTCATTCACTCACAGTGGAAGCATAAGTAATTTTCGTATTGAGACCACACAGAAATTCTTCACAGAGAACCTCATGGATGGACACTAATATGTAAATATACTAAATAGAACCATGTGTTTCTATTTTTATTGGTTTTTTTGGTGGATGATTGGTTTGATAATGTGTCAAAATTTTAAAATATTACATTTTAAGTAAAAAGACAATAATGTAGCTTGGTTATATGGTTGTTTTGGTCACTCCATCTTAATCAGAGGGAGATGACTATTTAGGTGTCTGATTACCTGCTTGCAGAAGTCTATCTGTAGGAGAATTTTGTTCAGCTAATGAAGTCCCTTAGGTGGGCACTTGCTTTCTGGTCACATAGTTGCTTTCAATGACATTTGCTACTTTGTAGGGCTCTTTCACTCTCTGAATTTTTAATTCTCAATCTAGGAGGATGAAAGATTTGTATCTCTTGTAAGAAATCCTCTACAAATATTCTTTCTCTCTTAGCAGCTTTTTATAAGCATTTTGGGATGACAACTTTAAAATTATATTCTCTTAGAAATTCCTTAAATGTACCTGTTACATACATGTTACTGATTGAGCATTGATTATACAGAAAGGAAATAAACAGCATCTATTTGTAAAAACTAATGAAACCCAACCTAATTCTTCACGGAGATGGGACAAAGAAAGACAATTACTGTGTAACACTTCCTAGTTTGTGAGACTATAACCCTGTGAGTATCTAAGTACAAGATGACATGTTTATCTTTTCTAGTCCTTCAAATTGTATAACCACACATTTTATTCACCTGAGCATAAAAAAATGAGGAAATTCCTATTTAATCCTCAGGAAAACAATTTCATACACATTGATTCAGTAATACTAATGTAAAAATGTTATGAAAACTCACGCATTTTCATATTTTGGGCACATTTTTATCATGAGTTTAATAGACAGCATAAACATAAGTAAATGCAACAGAATTTTGTAATAACCAAATAAATTGCATAATAGTAATTGGTAATGGAATAGCTATATGTAATGACCAAAATAAACTGTGCAGCCACCAAACCCTATTGCTTTTTTATTCATTAACATGACTACAGAAGTTGATACAAATAAAGAGAATGTATCATTATACAATTAAGCTAATAAATCAGATCTAGAACTTATTACTGTGGTTAAAATTGTATATAAAGTTGTTAAAGCACATATTTGACTATAATCTAGGAGAAATATTTTATTAAAATTGCAAAATTCCTATTCTTCAACAGTAATGTTTTTGCCTGCCTGCTTTATCTTTTTCCATAGCTCATCATTATCTAACAAATTATGTATTTAACTTACTCTTTGTATTTATTTTCTGACTCTCCCAGATTTTCAACTCCATTAGGACAAGAATTATTTTTCTACTCCATTAAGCCAGAGAGTGTATATCTTTATTGGTAATGTTTCTTGTAGTTAGTACATGCTTGATAAGCATCTGTAGCTAAATGAACACAGTAATTTGCAGTCAAATTTTCTTAAAATATATAAAAATCTTTCTAAACCAAACACAGATAATAAAGACATTAAATAGAGTTCTTTCAATGGACGATGTAATTTTCTACATTGCGCTTCTGCTGTGACCTTGGTGGTAACAATTATGGCCTTTGCTTTGTCTACAACAATTTCAATATAACTTTATTTCTGAGATTTCTGGCCAAACAAAACAATGAAAAAATGAATGTCTTTCAGCAAAGGGAATTCTGATAAGACGATTCAGCAATGATCAACATTTTGTGGTGAAAGAAAATCTCGATTTATTATGGAAGGGTACAATAAATATCACAAAATGATGTCATCTCTATGTCATTGGATGCCTGTACGGTTCCTAAACAGAGAACAACTATCTGTTTCTGTCACTTAAAATGGTAACATTTTGGCATGATAGAGTCTTAGACACAGTATTTTTTCTATGACAGTTTCTTCCTATGATTTATGTACTATTAAAATGTCCAGATTTATGTGTTGTTCATAAAGAGTCATAACATAAACAGTGAAAGGAGATAGAAACAGCAGGTAGGGAAGACAAGCAAGCCGTCCAGTGAGGTCTGGTCTGGCAGCTTTCATGTTACATGTGTGTCCCAATGGCACATTTTAAACCCCAGCAAGAATTCAACACAGATTCCAACTGCTTAAACCATCAAAATTTTCCTTTTAAAACAGCTTCTCATGTGACTGTGAGTTTATCCATTGAAAATGGAATCTCTGAAACACAGGATACAAAATTAAGATAAAAGGATCAACAGACATAAAACTCAGTTCAGTTTTCAAGACTTAGGAAAACCCTCACCTGCTAGCAACTCCTTATTCAGTTAGCTCAGTAAAGCGCTGACACTATTTACCATTAATCTTAGCAAAAATTTGCCTCTGTTAATACAATGTATTTTTAATATCATTACCACTCAACTCAGTATAATTGAATTCAGATGTTTATGAATAAAAATTCTTAAATTGATGAAAAACCAATGATTTTTCCTGATTAACTGAAAGATGCCAAAAATTTATGTAATTTTCATTTTTATTTGAAATAATCTTTGTTTCATCTCCATTGTTAAGAGCATGAAAAGTTCTTGCCAGGCCTTGACAGAATCAGTAATTTAGAGATGGATTTAAATCTGAATACCGTCTTCCTTTCATCAGCATATTAACCTGGAGAGAGCTACATAAATTCTCCAAGCCCTGGCAATGGAGTTAATGATGGTGTCTAATTCAGGATTGTCATTAGGTCTGAATAAATTTGTGATAAACTGTCTTTTGCAGTGTTTGGTATATGAAGATAAATATTGGCTATTATCAGTAGATAATTGGTATTGGATATGTAGCACTGATTTTTCAACTTGGTCATACTCTTGACTAAACTAAATCCAAATGATGAGGTCCTAGATCTCACCAAAAGCCAGAAACTGTCAGGTCAATGCAACAAGTCTTGATGAAAATGTCCTTGCTAAGCTACCCTCACTACACAGATCCAATGTTCTTGGTGACTACTCAGAAACAGGAAAATGATGGCCTCTAAGTCACCTTAATTTTTCTGGGTCTATTTCTCAAGAACACTAAATGAATTCAGGCAAAAGTCAACTAAATATATTTTCCTGAATAACTGGAAATTTATTGACAGCTCTTGTCCAGTGACATCCTCAAATTCAGTCATATTCCTCTTCAAACTATTTTAACAAACAACCACTGGGAACTCTCTAATTCGAAGTCCTCTTAATTAAAAAATGTTGCAACACAAAGGCTGCAAAGTGACCATCTATAACCCTCCCACAGGCTCTGTGGCTTCCTTTTTTCTAATTTCTTTACTCCTTTGAACACACTTCTCAGGGACACTGTTCCTCGCAGAGTCAATAATCACCTCCTGCTTTGGAGTAACTACAGTGAGGGAACGGAAAGAAGGGAATGGGAGGGAATTGAACAGCATGGAAGGGAACTTGAGCTGTTTCTGATGTTTCCAGTTCACTACTGAGATCTCAAATACAATACTTTCGATTCAAAGCCATTTATTTTTTATAAAACGACAGTCCCTCTTCCTATTTTTGTAATATAAATAAAAATATCTGACTCATAAATTCAGTCTTCCTTTTTTATAGCTAGAAAAAAATCTTAATATCCTAGTTCCATGGTGAAATACTCATTTTACTAGATAAAGTTATTGATAGTAATAATCTCATATGTGAAGAATCATTTTTAAAATTAATAACATTTTCTGCTTACCTAACTGAATCACTACAGTATGTTCAAGTAATGTCTGATGATGACAGTAACTCTTAACTTTCTTGCTGAAGAATCTAATCTTCTATAATAGTAATATATTTTAAACACTAGCACAAAAGATGTGAATTTAATAATAAAAGTAAACCATTTTAGTTCTGATTATTACTAAGCAAATTTTAATGACTCAATATTTATTTCACTAAAAGACTATAATAATATGTTTATTGACCATGCTTAGAATTATCTCTTCAAGTATTCTTGTGAATTTTCTTTGGTGTATTTACTATTTATTCTTTCAGAAACAAGGAAATGTACAGAGGAAACTTCAGACATTAATATATGTATCTGACCAAGTATATAAAACCAATCAGCATTCCTCTATTGAAATACAGTAGCAATTTCACTTTCACAAAAACACATTTGACAGACTGCAGGACCATTGTGGGAGCTGCACCCATCTATTAGTGACAAACTAGGTATTTTCCATGTGTCTAAAGTTTTACTAGAAATTACATGTGAAATCTTGAAAGCCTGTGATTTATATCAAGTATAATTTCTGTCAAACACAGATTTTAATATGAATTTCACAAATACGCACAACTGTGATGCAGTAGTTAAAAAACATAGGGACTATAACTGACCAGCCTGGATTTAAGTGTGGGCTCAGATCTTTATGAATTTTGTTGAACAAATTACGGAGCTTTTTCAGTTTCCACAGGTATAAGATGGCAGAGAAAACAATGGATAATTTATAGGGTTTTTAGTATTAGAGGGCTATACACAAATTAATTCATATAAGAGATCTAATGTCTGGAACATAGTAAAGGCATTGAATATTTGCTATTTTTGAGGAAAGGCAATTACATGAGCAAAATTCATGTAAGGAAGAAGAGAGTTATGAATGATTACTGCAAACCCAATCATGTGCCGTGTTGGCACTGGTTGTTCTGCACAGATCATCACATATAGTTTTCACAATTATTCCATAGAAAACCACAATACACCCACATGCAAAAGTCAAAATTGAGGCACAATGTCATACAAGAAACCAAGATTGGGGCCCACCTATCTTTGATACCCCGACTTTCCACGACACTTTCTAGTAGGCATTATCCTTTTCTTATAAACCTTATAATTGCATAATTCTAGAAACTAAGAATGTTTAATTTGGAATATATATACAACTGTGGTAAAAATAAATGATCATTTTTTAAAGTAGACTGAAGCCAGTATTTAAATTGTCTGAAGCTGGGTCCTATTCTGTTCTTTCAACTATTTGCCTGTCTGTCCATCTGTCTCCTCTTTGAATGTTCAGTGATAAACTCATAACGTTGGGCATTATTCTCCTTAGCCAGCAATTTGAGGAATACATGTGGAGGCTATGAAACGGTCAGTGAAATGGAGAGCCAGTAGAGAAAGCATGAGCCAAGTTCTCAGACTAAGATAAAAAGAATAGCTGTATTAATGTTGTGCCAAAGGGGTGGTTTAAATTTCACTTGGAGAGGGAACAAACAGAGAGAAAGGGTTGCTGTTGATGTGTTAGAAGAATCGACAGATTTTTCACACTTTCTTCTAAAGTAATTATAATCTTCTATTTCCTATATCATTCACATCTTCCTTCCTGTCAGCCCTTTCCTTTCCCTTCTGTTATAAGTGTGATCAAATTTTTTCTAGTTCAGAGGAGAAAACAAAGAGTTTCCCTGGATAAGTCTTCAGCTGACACTTCCTCCTCTTTCTTCTTCAAGAAACCTGACCACTCCTATCTTTCCCACATCCCTAAGGTTTCTCAACTTTCAGTAATTTTTCTGTTTTGGCCTGTCATCAGTTAAATTGTATTCTGAAATTTAATAATCATGTCATATTTCACATTTGGTTTCATTTCCAAATTAACTTTAAAAGTTAATTTCATTAACTTTCATGAATGACACCTTCCTTTACTACTTCATTTTTTCTTATTTCTATGTTATGATTTTCTCGTTTCTCTCACTTTTCTTTCTCTGTCTTGGTATTCTTTTCTTATCTAATCATTTTCCTCAGAGTTTCCTTTTCTGCCTTCCACTCAGTCTACATACCTAACTAGAGAAAATTTCCTTTATTCAACTATATCGTTATTTTTTCCAGCCTCATTGTGCCATCCCCTGTGTGAATTAAGGTTCCAGTCCTTTCAGTCCTTTACTAATCCATGATTTTCCAGAACTGCATTCTCTCTCCATGACATTCCTGGCATTTGAATGGTCTTTTCTTCTTAAGTCTTCTGGCAACACAGCTTACACATCATGACTGAATGTCTGACATGTAGTCAGACATTGCTGTCTCTGTGCTCTCAAATGTCTCTATCACCAATCACCTTCTTTTCTAACTGCACTTCTCCTCCAGGAGAACATGTTGCTCAAAGGCACACCCTTGAACTAGATCACTCATCTTCATAGCTCACAGACTGGCCTACTCAGGTAAGCCTTCCACAATTGGTATTTGATCAGTGAACAAATTTTCAGTGATGAAACCAGACCTGACACAGATACTTAGAAAGGTAACAGAGCACAGACTGAGGCCAACATGTCTGGAAAAGAGGTTTGTGGCCAAATCATGAGCAACTTAGGTGCAGCAATGATACTGTAATCAGAAGTCTTCTTTAGTCCTCACTCAATGACAGATTAACGAGCTAATTCAGGGACACAGACATCTTACAAGGACATAAACGAGTTAAAAAAGAACAAAATGAAATGATGTTAACAAGGACACATTTTCTAAGGTTCCAGAATATTATAAAATAAATTTAATATAAAAAACTTTTTTAAAACCACATAAAGTAACAAAGAAAATAAGTATCTACTTAAATCAAGGAAATGCCAACTTAAATGAGTTGAATTCTAGCTTGGAACCTGATTAAAATGATTTTAAAAAGCTTGAAAATTAAATTAGCTTCAAAAACCCTAAATAAAAATTACTCAAATTTGCTTACTTTTTAAATCTGTTTTTCAAAGTCCCTGATCAGTGGTACCAATTCAAAAATGGCCAGGGTCCTAGGCATCGGCCCTCAAACATGGATCAAAATGATGATGAGTACAAAAGTGGTAACATTTGCATTTGACAAATGGCAAAGGGGTGATCTTATTGATTTTGAACAGATTATTTTACTCAGTATAAATACCAAACAAACATAGAAACAATGCAGATGATACGATGTACAACCTAATTAGAAAAGACACTGGCTATGCACAGATGGTCACGTACATAAAGGACCAGCATCCAAAGTGCTGTTACACTTCACAAGGCATTTGTTCATGTTAGTTAGTTAAAAAAATTAAGATGTATCAGTTTAAAAGAAAAGATGACTCAGAGCAAAGAAGAAAACTATTTTCATGCAATGGAGCTCTGTCATAGATAGGGCCACATTTATAATTAAGCAATGAGACTCCTGTTTTAGGTCCCAGGACCCACGGAGTACCATGCTTGGTACGCTTTTTCCTTGAAATTATCAACATCATTCTGCTGCCTGTACCTTCCAGGATCGGTGATGTTATTTGGGTGAGATGTCCCAAACTCAAAACAATAATATCATGGGCTTCTTTTCTGTTGCTTCTGTTTGGGGCTTTCTCCAATATTTTACCCTAAGTGTGGGGTCAACTGAACTCTCTAATGAGCTTAATTCCCTTATCTTTCTCAGGATTTGATGACTTTGTTCTAGGTCCAGCACAATACCCTGGCAAGGGATCACTTCCACTCATTAATACAATATGTATTTCTTTTAGAGAAGTGCACAGGACTAGGCTTCAAAAAGTGGAGCATATGTGACTGATCTCAGGTGATGTTCATTCAGGGTGGACAGAGTGAGGTCAGGGCTCTGCTCAACCTGTGTTCCACCAGAGGTCTTAGGATTTGAGCCTTATGGTTGCACATATCATCTCCTGCCTGCTGTGTTGCAACAAGGCAATGCTGCTAGTTCTCAGCAATAGAAGGCAGTGCGGCTAGCAGCAGGCAATGCTTATGGTGCAGGGCCCTTGCCCACAGAAATCAGTGCTGTCACTCCTTCCTCTTTGTAGTTTACATTTTAACAAAGGGAGAATTCTATCTTATTACAGAATTCTCACTTTGCAATGCATATTACATCCTTGAAGGTGTTTTAGTATCATTTTCCGCTAATGCTAATAGGCTTTTCTGACCAATGTCTTCTCTTGCCTCCTGTGTATATGATGATGTCATACCTCCTCAGACTGATACTAAACTGTATTGTCAAGGGAACAGGATATACTTTTCATGAGTGGGACTATTCTTCTTTCTCCATCCAAGAGTCTTTACTTTGGTTGAGGGTACATGATAAGGACGTGATCTATATTTTAAGAGATCGTATTCTAGGAATGTAATGGTCATGGTTTAAAGAGTTCAAGAAATAATATGACTAGAAGATGTATTCTTCTATGTTTATGCCCTAAGCTAGTGAATGGGAAATTTAACATGGCTAGAAAATAAACTGGTTCACATGTCCCTCCATATTCTGAATAAATGTCTATTTTTGGTTATAAATGTGCAAAAGAACAATTTCCAAAGAGCTACAAAAGCTGGTTGGTATTCACAAGACACACTACTAGATGCAGTGTCCTAAAAATGAGCATTAAAAGTTATTAGGGAACTGTGGAAACAAGTTCTGCAAGGTATGATCAACAAATTCAGCGAATGTCCAAATAAGAATATTATGAAATTAAAAGACACAATGCCATTGATCCCATTCAAAATACTCCCTTTTGTTCTCCTATCATTCTTGCCACTTTCTGAAGCAGTTCTAGAAGTCCTCCCTCCTGAATATATGTAGTTGTGTTGTCATGGCTGCTTCAGTCTCCTGCACTGATTAAAAATGTTTACCCCTCATGGTTATTTTGATTTTGGAGAAGAGCTAGAAATGCATGGTGCCAGATCCAGTGAATAAGGTAGATGAAACTGACAAAACTAATTTGTAAAAATTATTCTTGTTCATAAGTGGAATATCCATATTTTGACCATTTTCCATGAGAGGGTCCAAGCCATGTCAATGAAATGTTAAGAATGTTGGGAGAGGCTAGCTCCACCAGGAAGCATGAGTTGCTGAATTATACTAGTTCTAAGTCTTGCCTGTTGATGAGATAGTGAAATTCTAAATGTACTTTTAACTAGTTTTCTATACAACTCCAGATTGCTATAAGGTTTGGATTTCTTAACATGAATATATAATTAATAGATATCTGTGAATATATAATGTTAGTATCAGTGTGTAATTTTGAAAAAAATTCACTGGGAATATAATTTTTAAAATTTTAATAACACTGCTGTCTTCCTAGCACTGCATGATGCTAACTGAATGACAAGGCTTGGTGCTCCTGCTGAGGATACCATGGGAAACCACACAGTGCACACTTTCCAATCTTTGGTTCATTCTTCTCTTTTATAAAGTATCTAGTTGTCTTGCTACCTCCATGTAATCCTACTAATTGACAGGCAAAAATAGTATCAGGCTTTAAGTATTCTCAAAAGCTTTGTTAATTTTTTTAAAATGTTTGGTTTTTAAATGAATTTAAATTTGGTTGGAATTATAAAAAAGGTGCCATATACACAGCTTTCTTAACAGACACTTACTTTAAAGTGCATCCAATGATGGGGACACAGAAGCTTCTACATCTTAAATTAAGTGTTCTTTCTGCGAACTAGTACTTTGCTCCTCATAAACTCCCCAGTTTTGCCCTATATTGCCTCACATGCAGGACACCTATATTTTCTGCTGATGAGCTCTATCAGAAAATCTACAGCTCTTGCAGAAATCTGACAGGTGATTTTGGCTTCCTGGGGACGATCACAGGATCAGTGTGTGGGATATCTTCTCTTATTTTGAAGTCTACTTTTTTATAATTCTGGCAATGCCAAGAAGACTAAGTACTTCAGCCTTGGGTAAACTTAAGGCCTTCACTAGAAAAAGAACAGGAGTAGGATAGGAGGGTTTTTTTGCTTATAAAATAGCCAGGGCTTAGTATTACTTATTTTCTAAATATCCAGTTCTCTAGGCATAAATTACAACTCAAAACTTACCATGATCTTGCCTCTTTGTACTCATATATGCCTGAATCATATTGGAGTTTGGTAAATTTTTCGCATCCTTCTAACTCAGGACTATGACCATCTAGTTTTCTGTCCTTTCAATGGAAGGTATTATTTGGGGATATACTGATGTATACCCTATAAATCAACCCTTGATAAGGCATCTGAAATGGACTTTTTCAACACAACTTCTTCATAATGATGGCTTTGAAGTTCTACTGACAGCTAGAGTATTATTCCAAATAAAACTCCTTTTCAAACCCACCAGCTCCTGCTAGTACAAGTGACAAAAACAATCGCCAAAATCAACAGTGGAAGCTTAGAGATGATAATGTAAGTTAACATTCTACTTTGAAATTCACATGTATAACAAAAACAAAAAATATCCAACCCTGTCTCCAAAGCAAACTTGGATGGTGCTCTGTGGTTCTCTAGAACTTGGTCTTCCCATTCCTGTTACATATAGAGCAGTTGTATCAAGTCCAAGGTATTTTCTCAGCATGAAAATCATCTCTGCCTGAATATGTAAATAAAAACCTGACAAAAGGAAAAGACTTTGGAAAAACATTCAAAAGATTTTTACATGGCTGCTTAGTGATTTAAAAGGCACTGCTTTCTTCATATACATGGAAATTTCCTGCCAGATCTGGATTTAATATTGACTCAAAATAGGATCCATACAAAGTAAACATATTCTACACCAGAGATATTCTAATATTCACAGTGTTCAAAAGCCTACGATATTCAACTCGCCATTAAAAAGTTCCTAGTTCCTGAAGATTTACAACTGATCCTAGGAAGGAAGCACATTGTATACTGAATTATTACTTCAACCAGAAGTTAGATGCAAACCATAAAGACCTAGCAGTAATACACCAACTGTTTTAGTAAGAAAACGTCACTGGTATCTTTAGAACTAAACAGATTAAACTCAGAAATAGCTTTTAAAATTCAGACTGTATTCATAAAAAAATCAACCTTATTTTACATCCTGTACATTTTATTAATTGAGTACTGAGCACCCACAAGATGGGGTAAGCAATGTTTGCTCATTTAAACAAACATATCAGATAAGTAAAATCATGAAAGGAAATCTACAGTACATGGCAGAAATGGTTTTATTTGACAAGTTCTCTAAGAAACAAAGGACTATCTTTAGAATTCCACAATTATTTTAGTTAATATAGTTTCATTTTCTATCAGATAATGTCTAAATTATAGCTTGTTGGAATTACACATATTCTTAAATCAGTGAGTAAGAAAGATCTGAGATTCAATCCCAGCTCTACTATTTTAAGCCATATGAATTTCAGCAAATTTTGTCATCTCTCCAGAGCCTATTTTTATTTTAACCATTTTTCATTTTTTTGTGAATACATAAATAACATTTCTAAAGCAACTACTACAATCCTACCCACTACTGTGTTGCCTCTCTCTGCCATGGTCTTACCGTGCCCCTTAAATGACTTCTTCCTCACTTTGAATCTTAGGATTCAAGGAACATTGAAAGCACCCACAAATATTTAACATGAGCAAGAAACAAACCTTTGTCTTGAGTCATTTTTGCGGTATAAATTAGCAAGTTCTACCTAATAAAGGTAAAAGGTAAAAGTTGAATGTGTTAATAAGATATGGAGGTTTTCATTTTATATAAATACTAACACTAAAACTACAGAACTAAAACTGATGCTGAGTAAATATAGGAGTTTGTAGAAAGTGGAATGATTAAGAAGAATCCTCTCAGGGATGAGAGAAATACACTATATATAATTGTTAAATGGCAGAGGACAGTTGAAGAGTCTAGTTCAAAGATACCATTTAAATAAAGATGGCAAGCAAGTCTTGTAGAGCACATCTCAAAGACTTCCAAAAGTGTACCCATGTCTTAGGGTATACATTCAAACAAGAAAACAGGAATAATTCAGAATACTATTTTAAACCAGTGCTGAGATACTGAGTCTTTCAAGAAAAGCTAATTAAAAATCTTTATATAATACATGGCCATACCATATAGAATGATGAATGTGTTTCATTTTTTTATATGAAATTCTAGACTCAAACTACACAGATCCTGAAGGAGCTTGTCTTACTGACATCAGTAAATTTAAGAAAAGATGTGCCAAGATAATCCAAAAATTTCCAAGCACTCTTTGGTTTCCATATCCAGAAAAATAAGTATTACAATATATTAAGTGGAAAAACAAACAAACATACTTCTGGAAAGTATTTTAAAACTAAAATTTCAAAAATGGCTGTGACATTCAAGCCAGAATCATATACATAAACTACAAAAGCCATGTGAGCTAGAATTCTGAAAGCATAATCATATCCTATGATTTTCAGATTTTTATAATCCTATTTTAATTCTATTAGCCCTTGCTTTAAATAGTATGAGAAATAACAAAATGTACAATGTATTAAACACTAGTTGGTGGTAGTCTGTGTATATTATTTAACACAATCCTCATTTTGAAGACAGTGATACTCATAATATCTTATTTTTAGAGAGAAAAAATAAGCACACAAAGACAAGTGTAATTTGTGCCTGTTCAGTTATAGGGTAAGGGTTCAAAAGTTAATATTTCTTTTATAAAGACTGTGGTAAGTTAGGATTTTAATTTTTTCCTCTATGGCACAAAATTTTTGTGGCACAAATTTTAAAAAATAATTTCCTATGCCATATGATTGGTAAAGTAAATTATCTTTAAATATTTATTGAAATGCTTTTTAATTCAATATTATTTTAACTACTTATATTTTATCCAATAGCACCTCAAAAAGGAAAGATCAACCCTCATCCGTTACATGGTCACATAGCTTTGTGACCCTGTATATCCAGCAGTTAGCACAGTGGGAGTAGGAATGAGTGGAAAGTCAAAATCCCTATGGCCTCGATTAAAATCCTATGTTTCATTTCTGACTTAGGAGAATTATAGCAGGAAAATATAAACTGGAAATGATCAATTGTGATATAAGAAATCTACATCAATTCTAGAAGTAGTCTTTTAAGGAAAATAGACTCATTAACTATGACATGCTTCAAAATAAAGGAAAGGATGAAAGCTACTGAGATCTGTATGTGTAAGGAAAGTAAATCTCTAGGCTTAGTTTTATAGTTAACAGTGAAAAGAGGGAAAGGCAAATCAGTAACTTTTTTGTTTATTTTACAAGATACTTCCTGACATTGCTCATATTTATTCATAATATCATATTTAAATATTTTGATATATGAATTTCTATTCACATAAATAATTATAAGTTGCTGCTTTGTTTGTCTGTAACAATTCACTACTTTTGTCTTTAGGCCTCACATAAAGTCAGGAGCAAAGTAACAGTATTATAAGGAACATGACTCTGCCAATACTTTTGTCTCATGGCAGAGGAAAACAAAACCTCTTAAAATTACTGGTCTCATGAGAAATTCAAACAGAGTTTCACATAAACAGCTAAGCCATTGGAAGCACAGCCAAAAGGAACATTAACATTTTCCTAGGATTTTTGTAATGTCTAACACTCGTCAACAGGATTGCCATTCTGCTTAGTTTAGTAGCATCGAGAAATGGGAAATTGTGATTAAGAAACTTGCATTTTGAAGCTGTCCAAGTTTTAGGGGGTAAGAATGAAATATTTAATTAAAAAAGTCCAGGCTCACACATGAACTACAACTCCATGCTGTAAATTGTATCTAGGAGAAAGCCTAGATCAATTAATTCTTTAGGAATGGTGGTCACAAAAGGAATTCAATGAGGAAAAAAGTCATAACTGGTATTGGATATAGCTTTAAAAGTTCTTTTATATATATTATTATCCTTTCCCAGTGTAAGCATATATATGTATGGACTTGAGCTATTGAGTACTTCTGCTAATGTTTTTGACAGTGGCTCCAAGTAATTGTAGCACGGGTATCCTTAATCCTATGTCATTATTAATCTGGGAACAGAGGAGAAATTGAGAGTACATTGCTAACATGGATGAAGCTGGAAGAAAGGTATGGTGACAACCTAGATCTAGAAAACTAGGTTCGTCCATATTGTTAAAAAATTGTAATTATGTTCCATAAGAGTTATGTGAAGCTAGGAATTGAAAACACAAAGGGTAAAAATGAATTCCCATAAACGTCTACCCACGAAGTCAATCTATATTTATTCATAGTTATCAAGTATCCACAGCAAACTAAGTAAAGAAAATTATTTATGATTGAATGTTGTGTTCATATAATTTCTTTAGATAAGTTTATTTATAATATTTACAAACTAATGTCAGCAGGAACTATCATTATTTTAAATTAATAATTGTCCTTGAAACAAATTTAGGTATAGCTATACTATTTTTTCATTTATCAAGACACAAAATACCAGGGTCAATTATGTGACATCTAATGGCACTGAAAGTAATAGTCTGACTAATAGAAGCTTGATTATTTTTAGCTTCTACTAATCCAAAACGGAATGACAAAATATCTTTTATTATATTCTTCTTTGAATAAATTTTAATACATAATTTTAGCAAGCATTAATCACCTTTCAATTGTAAAATAATTTCATGGTAGATAAAAGTTATTCACATAATGTTTACTACTTCTTTGACATTTCTTTAAAAATGAGACGTTCAATGTTGAGAACAATAGTGATGGACCACTCCTTCCCCGGTTTTTCCCTACTACATCGTGGCAAAGCATGAAACAGAATAGAACTGTTCATTTTCAGTTCTATCCTAATTTTCAGTATGACCTAACCAGCAAAAACTGCAAAATCAGCAGTAGGTCCAGACCTAGGGATTGTCCTTAAACAGAGAGGGAGGGAAGACACGTACATGTGCTGTGTCCAAAAAACTGTCATTAGACACAGGCATGAAGTTTGATTTTTGCCAACGCCAAGTTCAGCAATTGCTACTGCTCAATTTCTGAATGGTTATCTACTTTAAGAGCAGTGATTTAAGGAAATATTTTTAAAGGAACATTTACTGTGAAAAGCCTTGTCATAAACTTCAGTTGAAAAAAAAGTTTTGTGAGATGCCTACAATGTGCAAGGCAAAGTGCTCATAAGGATGATTCTCTACTGCACTGTGGCAGACACTTAATAAATATAAACAAATGGATTGATCTGACGGAGGAGGGGGTGGCGGGGATTCGTTTTTACTTTTTATGTGTTTCCAATTCCTAGCTCCACATAGCTCTTAGAAAACATTTTGAAAACTTTCCAAATCATGGATGAACTGAGCTTACTAGACAATTGCTCATAAAATACAATGGACAGGCTCACATCTTGGAGGTGTATTAGTACGCTCAAGCCAGAGTTTCAATTCAGTTTGAAAACACAGAGTGTAAAACACTCTCACTGCATAATTAGCTAGAGTAGTGTAGCAGTGAACCCAGAATGCCCAAAGCCAACTCTTCCAAAGATCCAAACACACAGTCTCAATAAGGAGAAATGTAAAGTGTGCATTCAATTCTGAGAGATGATAATGAAGAGGATGGTACCCTGTGTCTGTCACTGTAGTAAGTCATTTATCTTTCTTACCCTCATAGGAGTAACATAGAATTACAACTTGTAATATACCTGTTCATAGTTTTGAAAGCAAAGGCTCAATCAGGCTGAATGTTTTTCTTAAGTATATAAGTGGCAGAGCTAAGATTCAAACTTAGGTAGTCTGGATTTAAATTCAGTACATACTGAGTCAGCACTGTAGGATTGCAGCCCTGAAAGTCTATTGAGCCCGAGGCCAGTTCTGTCCTGGCTTGCTTTTCATTCCAGTAAACTGAGACATTTTGATGTGTCTTTATCTGCTTTTTACCTATAACCAAGAAAAATGAACTCTTGGCTCAATTTATTTGAACAGCAGTGCCAACCCTGAATTTGTGGGTCCTGGCACATGCAGGTAGTAATTCTGTCCCTGTAAGAGAAATACAAACATCCTGCCTATATATTCCTTTAGAAAATGTCAAACAAATAGTTTCCTCCCCAGCTTCCATGTCAAAATGGAGTATGTTTCATGTTTTACACCAAAGAGAAGATCTGTGCCAAGTTTAAATTAAGAACAAAAGTCAAAGTAATGGTGCATCAGTTGTGGGTTTGGCAATGGTAAGAAAAGATAGCCTCAAAGAAAACTCATACCTTTTATGGAAACCAAATATTGACCACAGTTGGCACACAGAAAACTGCACGGACAAACAAAACTGCTGGATAAACAAATCAAAATTACATAGGAAGCTGACACCCAGTCTTTACAGTGGAAAACCAAAGATAAAAATGAGTCACAAATTTTGTATTCTTGGAAAGGATAAATGTTCACCCATCTGGTTATATGTTTTAAGAAATATTTCCCTGAAGATGTCTAATATTTCCAATATTTTCTTAAATAACAAACTAAGAATAACTTCAATGTGTTAATGTCAGAAAACAACTGGCTATAAACTCAGCCGTGAGAGAAAAATATTTTGGTTGAACAATATGTGATTGGTATTGTGTAATTTAAGGAAAAAAATATATTCTCAGATTTGGAAATTTCTAGAATATAAAGGAACATTATATGTACATTCGTATATGGCTATGCCAGGGTGGATAATGGATTTGAGGAGTAAAGGGGTTCTTTCAAAGTTAGCTCAAGCAAAATAATTTTCAAGTAGAGAATCTCTTAAGAATAAAACCTAATTTATTTCTTTTCTATGAAGCACCTTTACACATATCTTGGTGAACACCACCAAACTAGATTTTTCATATGCTTAACAAATAAAAAAAAAATAGAAACTATTTTTCTAACTATTATCTGCTCTACTTTTGAGAAATACACATACTAAAACACTTTAGCCCATTCCCTTCCCCCTCAAAAAAAAAAAGAAAAAAAAAAGGAAACTTTCATAATTAATTGTAGGATGCAGTAATCCAGGGCAAAAAGAGAGAGAGAGAGAGAGAGAGAGAGAGAGAGAGAGAGGGAGAGAGGTCATGTCACCAAGGGCACTCTTGGTTCAGCTCTAAGTGAAACAGAGTTTTTAAAAAACTTCTAACCTATTAATTTGTGTAAAATTTCAAAGTGGATTCACTATCATTCTGTGTGTTGGGTTCTTCTGTGTTTTGCTTGTTTGATTGTTTCTCACTTTGGATAAAATCTACCTGAAACTATTTCTGACTTGCAGTTTAATGTTAACAGTATACCTTTTGATATGCTATTATAATCACTACACATTACAATTATTAGGTCACTTCAATCTTTAAATGGAGCTCTTAGATCCATGTAATATGCTTTATGAGACCTCAAAATGCTAAAAGAACTTAAGAATCCAGTTCATAAACTATCATGGTACTTAAGCAAGGTTATCTTCATGCCTTCACGTAATTTTCATTTTATTAAAACAATCATGGCATCTTGGACTTTTAAGACAAAAAAAGAAGCTATTGCATTTAATGAATGGAAGAGCCTTCTGTAGTGTATCTCTCAGCAGCTGCCTGTGACTTCTGAAGGAATCAAGTCAATCTTTTAAAACTTTTACATAAAAGGAAGCATAATTCTAGGAGCAAAACCACTTGTAATTCAAATGTTTAAAGAAAACTGGTCAGTCCCCTTTGGCCCCATCCATTACATCCAGTGCTCCTTTAAAACATGGTCATACCCCTCTCGATGAAGCCTAAATATCACAGACTTCAACATACCCATGGCTTCTTTTGATCTTTACGACATTTCTACCATGCCTAAAGTTTTTATTATTTTTAACAGCCACTTCATATTACTGGCCACATTAAATTTATGGTCATATAAAAAGCCACTGCCCAGCCTTTAAAAAAAATGTCAAGCTGCATCTCCATGACTTTAAAATTGCCCATGTTCGTTTTTCAAAATAAATATTTACATTTAACTGTAATCCCATAAAATTTTGATGCAGTCCAACAACTCCGACTTTTATTGTCTGCCCCAATTCTCTCAACCATCACATTAAGACTACCATCTAATCATTTGTAACATATTTTTATGATTTCATTAACTTCTGATACTTTTAAACCTTTCTAAATATTTCACCTAGTGCTCAGGCTAACTATTTCAAGGTCTGATACTTGAAAGTCTCAATGTAAGAACTGTTAGAAATAGGCATTCTTTTTCCATTTAAAATTATATTCCTTTCTTCAATCACTTGATTTTAGAAATGTATACTTTTTCCTTCATTATGCTTTTCAATGTGAAATACTAATACCTCTTCCCAGAAGTTCTACATAAAGTTGAAGGGAGTATAGCTATAGCTTGGATCTTGAATGTTTCCCCAAAACCTGTGTTAAGACCTTGATCCTCATCTTGTGCTATTGGGAGGTGGTGGAATCTTTAGAAAGAGGGACAGAGTTAGGTCACTGAGTCATTCCCTGGAAGGATATATTGGGCCCTCGTTGCTTCTTGTTTGTCCTCTTTGTTTCCCAGCCATCATAAAGTGAGCAGGCCGTCTCTCCCGTGTGCTCACATCACGTGCTGGCATCTCGCAGGCCCATTGCAACAGGGCTAAATAACCATGGACTGAAACCTCTGATACTATGAGAAAAGTAAAGTTTTCATTTTAGTAGGTAGATTTATCTCGGCTATTTCTTACAGCAACAGAAAGCCAACTACCATAAGAATCTTTCCCACTTTGCTTGGTGGCATGGAAATTTCATTTTTAACAATGTGGATGGTTTCTAGCATATCAATCTTCTCCAGACTTAGTATAATTGTCTAATGTATATGTTTAAGGTGCACATTGTGCTATTCATACATGTTATGAAACGATCACAAATTAGCTAACAAATTTGTAACCTTACCTAATAATCCTTTGTGTTAGTTTCATTATTTCTTTTGTTTGGTGGCAAGAACATTTAGGGTCTACTCTTTTAATAGGTTTTAAATACACAATATAGTCTTGTTAACTATATTCACCGTTCTTTACATTAGATTTTGAGATCTTATCCATCTCATAATTGAAAGCTTGTACCCCTTGAATGACAAGTCCACATTTTTCTTCTCCATTTCCCTGAAAATGGGAAATATCCATTTCCCTGATAATGATCTACTCTTTATTTCTATGAATTCGGTTTGCCTTAGACACTACCTATCAGTGATATCATGTAGCATGGTGTTTGTCTTTCTCTGTCTTACTACTTCCATGCAGCATAATCCATCTAAAAGTTCATCTGTGTTACTGAAAATGGCAGAATTTCCTTTCTATGGCTGAATAATACTCCAATGTGTGTGCATGTGTATGTGTTGGTGCGTTTGTGTGTGCATGTATGGGTGTATAATAAACTCTTTATTCACAGATGGACATTTCAACTGTTTCCTTGTCTTGACTATATCTCTCTTAATCCAATTTTTATCTTATCCTCAGTCTTGAAAAACATGGCATATCAAATATTTTATCATCCAGAAAAATAAAAATCTTGGATTTGACAGTAAAGAAAGACATACATGGATCACGTAAACTTAACGTGGTAAACAAATTGTTTAGGCAGCTTTACAAAAGCAATGCCACAACACTGAATGACTGACATAATTTCCATCCTGAAATCACTGGTTTCCTGTTATTGTATAGTTACCAGTAGGAGGCAGTATTGGGCTCCTTCCAACATACTGTTCTATCAAAATGAAGCAAATTTATATTGCTGTCATTATTTTATATGCTACCTTCTGATTAATTTGAAAATAGGAATTTAACAATTTAAAAACATTGTCTTACTCTGGCAAGCTGTAAAGAGCATTTATCTACCATATTCTTTATGTTTCTTAGGCAAAAACCACAAAATGTAATCAAAAGACATAGGCTTACAAAAATACATACTATAATTAAAAATGTTTGATGTAAAAATAGAAAAGCATCTGCAGCAAATATAGTAAGAAACTAATTTCAAGGCAACAAACATTTTAAGAAACTATTATCATGTCTGTTAAAGAATGATTGAATCTGAAAAGCATCCACCTAAATTTTAGATTATTTCTTTACTTTTGATAACTATTCAAACTATAGGACATTTAGCAGAACTAAGAGATAGAAATAATAACCCTGGAAAAATGAGTCATTGTTTCATTTTTCCAAATCATGACAATAGCTAAAATGCAGCGTGTAAAAAGAGATTTTGCAGCTGGCTACTGCCTAACCACTCTCAGGTCCAAAAACGGAGAAATTCCCTCTAGAGATAGGCTAAAGTCTGTTACAAAAGTCAGTAAGTTACTTTTTTGAACAATACTTACTGATTAAGTGTATCTTGTTGTATAATTATTTCTATTCCCCCCATTCTACTTTCCCCATATCATTCTCAAAATAGACTGGTATCACTTAGATCTTTAAATTCTGCATATGTCTCATAGGTCAAAGAATGTATTAGTTACATAGTATACACAGATAGTATATACATACATACATACCTACTACTTTTGAAACCCATATATACAGAACATTTGCAGATATACTTGTTGATAGATTAAAAGTGGCTCTTTAACTTTCCACTAAGCCAGGAAGTCCATTTTTTCAAGGTCTGCATCGATGCCTAACTAATATGTAGTTTTTGTGTGTTGACTTCTGATGGGGATTTCACAACAGTGGTTCAGGCAATTTCCTGTGGTTTTTGCATTAACGTATCTGTCTATTGTCTAAGGTTGTTTTCATGTTCTGACAACAAAACTGAATCATTGGGCTAGAAACCACGTCTTCCATATAATCCAATAATTTCCTATCTATTGCTGTGGAAAATTGTGCCAACCCCAGCACTGATGGCAGTAAAAGAACCATACAAGTTAAATAATTTTTCTTTTGACTTTTTTTTACTGTTACTTATAGGCCCTCCAACTAACCATGCAGTTACCGCCCTTTACCAATATAGCTTAAAATATGATCTTAAATTTAAACCTGAAGTCTTCAGTCCATGTTGTAGATTAGCCTGGATTTTCAATACTAAGTGTTTAATGTGAGGCTTTCTTGATCCCCATTTCGTTTTCTCATATACATTTCTGGTTTTGTATTTACTTGAGCACTCACTATTGTCCTATGTTTCTCATTGAAATTGTATTTTTCTTTATCCTTCTCTGTCAAAGACCATTAGAAAGGTTACAAAGCAGTTTTGATTGACTGTATATGCAAACAGTCACTGTGAGACCTGGCTACTCTTCAGCAAGCTTTCCTTTCAGTTTTAAGGACTCCTTCCTTATTGCTCTCTCCCCAGAGTTGATGTCAAACTTACCCACAGCCATCAAATCTCCTCCTCTCTCTCCAGGCCCTCTCGCATCATTCAAGGGGTATTTAATGAGCAGTGACCCTGCTTATTCATTTATAAGTAGGGCTATTACCCTTGAATATGATCACTTCACAATCTCCTTCCTCTCCTGATGATTGGCTGATTTAGTCATCACCAATCCTTTCATTCCAAACAAATGTATTTGTAATCTTGGCCTTATCCAAATCTTCTGTGAGGCAAACCTGCTCCATCAATTTTCTCTTCTCTTTTGATCATCGTTTTTCTCTCACACTCATTCAACTCTCAGTTTTCAGGAGTCAAGGAGTCTCACTTGGCTAAAAGGTTCAACTCCTACTGGAAGAAGACCAAAGACAGCCTTGGGTACACAAAGAATGAATGATATACTTACCATTAACAAAGTATTATTTTTTTACTTAAAGCTTATTAACAAAGTATTATTAACAAAGTATTGTTTTTTATTTAATGCTTAACATTTTTACTTATTTGGTAACATCTAGTGTTATTAAAATCACCAAAAATTAATACAGCTTTTTTCTAATAGAAACATATCCTTTCAGTTCTACATTCTTAATTTTTAAAATAAGGCTATATTAGAATTTCTCATGAAATTTATTTAGCAACACCTTACTGTCCAAAACAATTGGGTAAAATTACTATTCTCTATTTGAAATGAAAACTTTACAAAGGAAGATAGACTTACCGAGGTCAAAAGATTTTCTCATGGCATATTTTAAAACTACTGAATTATTTAAGGTTCATATCGTCAAAAAACTATGACTTTAGAATTTAAACTAAAATATCTAAACACTAAATATATGGCTCATGACACAGCTTTACTGATATTTTTATTAATATACCATCTAAAACGTCAAAAAATTTCAAAAGATTCAATACAGTCAAAAACTGGGAGAAACATATGTAGAAACTTCCAAGAACATTTATATTATGTATGTCCCCTGAAACTAGGTTGCAGATAAAGTCAGCTTCCAATATATTCGCCCACAGAGAATCATTTTCTCTGAAAAAAGTTTGCAAAACATAAGGCTTCTTATCTCCTAGTCCCTTCATTGGAAACCTCATCTTGAAAAGCCAAGCTCAGCAGCACTCATGTATTACATAGGCATTTGTACCCTTTTCCTTTGTCATGGATCCTTCACTCTGGTATTTTATCTGTTTGGAGTACAAATTCCAAGGAGGAAAGGGGATAGGTAAGCAAATGCATTGTGGTTTGGGAATAGTAAATAATCTCTCTTTTAAAAATAAAATAATAAAAGCAGTCCAATTGTTAGAAAATCATTTGTTGAAAGTTTTCCATGTCTCACTGAGTTGACTTAGGGCTTTACCAAGAAATCAGTGAAGTACATAAATGTGTGATGCTATTGATACATTTTTTTCTACTGATGTACTTCTCTTTTCCTTATCATATTATACCATGTAATATTACATACATTCACCATTTCTTTAGCAAGTCTTTAAGCTTTATTTTTAAGAAAAAAAGGCTTATATTTGCACAAAACTTTGTCTGCTTGTATATATACACACAAATATACATGAACTATAATTTTTTTATATTTACATTTATAAATCATTTTGGATAAAATTGACATTTTAATAATATTAACTCTGAAAGTCTATAAAAATCATAAATAATACTAATCTTTTATATCAGCTTATTTATCCCTAATTTTCCCTTTTATTTCTTATAGTATACAAATATATAAGATAGTATTTTAAAATTAAAATATTGTTTCCACAATAAGTAATGTAAAATACATGGTTACTATCTTAATTTTAGACTGCTACTGCTTTTTCTATATACTATAATTTTATTGCACTATATATTTATATTTTCTTATAAGATTTGATAGGTTATTAATATCTTCAGTGATAAAATATCTTTAGTGATATTTTAAATTATATCTATTCTTTGTATTTACCTCCTTTTGTTAAGTACATATCTCAAATCCGTCTAGGTTGAGTGTTGGTGTTTTCCATTGCTGAATAGTATTTCATTTTAAGGTATAGCACATTTTGTTTTTCCATTCACTTATTAATATGCATTTATGAAGTTTTACTTTTTAGAAATTATATGTGCAGTATTGAGGGATAATTGATCACAGTCTTTGTATTGGCATAGAATGTTTTGTTTTCTTGTGGAATTACCTTGCAGTGAATTGTCATGTCATGTGAGAGGTAGTATGTTTATGTTTAAGATATTGTACACCACGTTATGCTATCTCCATCAAAGGCAGCATACTGATATGAATTAGTTTAATAAGCAAGGGCTACAAGGAAGCTAAATTTGTACCAGCTAGGTAAGGAATATAACTGATCTATAGCCAATAACCTAACATTAAAATAAAAATTAAAATATTCTTCCCAGTTGAAAGAAAGGTACTAATGAGGTAAAAGTATGCAAGAAGACAATTCGTTATACAGAACAAAGAATGGGTTACTTATCAAAGATTTTCATGCATACTGCATAGGGAAACATTAAAACAAGTAATAAGATTTCCAGAATTACTTAAAGATCAGCTGATAATATTATCAGCTGATAAATAAGAGAAGCTAGATAAAATTGTCTGTTATACACATGGTAAATAAAAAAACATTAAAAATAGTGAAAATAACATACAAAAACTCCTGAATATATAGAGATGTGGACAAAATATATATGGAGGCTGTGATTCATTGTTATTATTATTCACTCATTTCTTCTAATTCTGACTTCTTTCTACTACCAAGCCTGCTCTTTTCCAGGATAATGACAGCACTTTAGGTTCTTTGGAAACTGTTAAAATCTTCTTATTCTCACACTTATTTTTAGAAAATGGCCCCCAAAAATGAATTTAGTTCTCCAGATATGGTCTTCAAGAGAGACTGAAATGTAATGTTATAATACCATGATGAAATAAATTCATTAACTAGAAAGATATCTTTATTCATGTATGAGTTCTAATTTTATAGCAGTAAGTACTGCTACAAACCATGCTGTATAACATAGAATTTCAAAATTTAGATTGGCATAATACATTTCACGCATATAAGCACACAAACATGCACATACCATTCCATGTGTTTACCTATAGATTTTTTTAAATGAAGCACCCTCCAACAAATAAAGTATGACTTTTATTCCTATAATGTCCTTATCTCTGTTGCATTCCATTTTACATTTCTAGAAGGCTATTTTCATGTCTTTAAAGCATTCTGATACTCTGCGCCACCATTCCACATATTAGAATTGTCACATTAAAAACAAAATATCCACACATCAATGAAATGAACATCAATTTTAAACTGAATACTATATTGCGAGTTTTGTTGTTTTTACATTAGGATAATAATTAGAATGCAAAGTTTTAATTAAAATGATATGTAACATTAACCAAAAATATTTAGTAGAACATACAATAAGTAATAATTATCACTTTTCAATCTCAGAACTGAAAGTGACATCGTCTTTCTCTTTATTCTATTACTACAGGAAAACAAAAAAATTTAACTGATAATGTGAATTTTAAAAATATAATTGAAAATAATCATGGCTGTAAATTTTATCTTAAGGAACTGCTAACATTCTAATTCATATAAATGATTGTTAAATCAGATTTTGTGTTTTTTGTTAAAATGATTTAAGTAGTTTAAGTTCATAATGAAAACAGTTATTCTTGAATGATAAAACACCAGAATATGTCATTTAAATTTGAATGTTTAAAGCTTTAGAACATAACTACTGTCTATTTATGAGTCAATTATCCATGTGGATCTGAATTTTCTATCATCTGATATTATTCCAATTTACTATTACTGTAATTTTCTGGGATTGAAAAGTTAAGTGGCATACTTGAGGTTAAACTAAAACTTATTTTAACATCATTTTAAAGTCTGTTGCTAATGGAATAGTTATGCTTTGAGTAAATTTGTTTAAATTGGTAAGATACAACTTTCACCATAAGTTAGGAATATCCAATTCAAAGAATTTTTTCAATAAAAAGTTTTCTTGTGATCTGATGTAATTTTTCAATATCTAGTTACCCAGTGAATGTTAATTTTGCTCTTAACAGATGCCATAACAATAATTGCTGGAGATGTACTAAGATAACAGAAAAATATATACCTTGTTTTCTTTATGAAGAAATATACTGCCTACTCAAAGATATGGAATGCACATGGAAAAGTATAGACATCGTGCAAGTATGCAATGAATTTAAGAAAATATACACTATGTCAAAAAATGACACAGTTGTCAAAGTTAATGTTGTGGTTTATCAGGAGAGACATAAAAACAATAGTCATCCCTTATATGCCATTTAAGATATGTTACATTGTATTTTAATTTAAAAACTTTAATTTTATTACAACCCTGCCTGCTTGTATCTAGGCTTGACTAATAAGAGTACTGAGGTGAAAAAAAGGTCAATAATCTGCCATAATTCACAAATGAGCTAGTGCTAAAGCTAGGTCTTGAACCACCACTGGACAATTCTAGTAATACCTTTTCCTCAAGTATTTAATTCAAGTATAATTTAATTTATAAAGTGCAATATAGATCAATACATTTTAACAGATGCATATCTCTGGGTAATCACTACTTAAGGGGTGTATGTGTGTGTGTGTGTTTTCATACTTATGTGTCTAGTTTTTTAGCTGCAATTTTGGTTAATTTGTTTAGAAAAGTTAAACTTTAGAAAAGAAAATATATCATTAGGAAATAGTAATAATAAGTGATATTTATTAAGTAAACATTACATGGCTATTACTGTTCTATGTACCTTATATCTAGTGCTTTCTATAAGAAAAATGTGGCAACTGTCTCCACAGTAAGGCCTTCATGCCTCACGGTTTCTACCTTGGAGGCAGCCCAAAACACACTGAAATACCTGAAACTGTGAGCCAAAAATAAATTTCTCTTCTTTAAGTTGAAAATGTCAGTATTTTTCTCAAGCAATAGGAAGCTAACTAATACTAACAAGCTCAAATACTAAGGAGCCTTCAGCCTTTATCTGCTTCCAGATCCCTCCTTTGTTCTAAATGTACATAAACTTCTGATTGCTACACAGCACACCCTATAGACAAAAACACCAGCCTCAAAGGTGTTTTGTTTAAAAAGTCTCCTTCTGCGTCTATCATCTGTATCAACGGTAAATATAGAGTCATGTTATAGTTCTCTTTTCTCCATGTCTTTTGTTTCTTCTCTCTCTTCCAGTTAGAAGGAAGCAAAAACAAACAAACAAACAGAAGAAAGATGGGGGAGGATTGTAACCTAAAATTAGGTTCAAGTGACCTTTCATTTATAATCGATTTGTATTTGATTCAAATGTAAGTTTAAGGAACACACTCAAAACAGAAGAATCTGCGTTATTAAAAATGATTGTTTTTAAGATAGCAACTTTCAGCAGTAGAAAACTCCTTTTGCCTCTAGCTCCCCCAAGGGGTTTTATAGCTCCTTCATATACAAATATGTGTCTGCATTAGTTTTTACTAGGGTACTGTTGACTTAATAGACCTTGACTATTTGGTAACACTGAACAAATAAGAGGATTTAAAACCAGCATGGCTTCTAGACCATATGACCTAAAATACTAAAAATAGTTTTGCTTGTGTACGTCACCCAGAGATATTGGTGATGAACGTAGGTATTTCTGAAAGTATTTATAAAGAGCACTGAAGATACACTGTGAGAAGATATGTTAGTCAAACAGCTAATGAATTCAGTAAATGCAATTCAAAACCAGTTTTGGAGTAGCCCAGGGAAAGTGCAGACACTGGAAGAATGAAAGCAATAGAAACCGAACCTATCAAGTGCAGAACACTTATAGTTAATAACAATAGAGTACAAGGGTGAGTATTTCTATGTTACATGAAAAATTAAATCTCATGTAAATAAATGAGTATTCTGACTTTCTAAACAATTGTTTTCTTATATAAAAATATCTATGCAGAAGACAGAAAGAATATTGAAAAATTTAAAGAAATGGAACAATATCCAAAACCCCAAGAAGATATTTTAACTAAAAAAGAAAAGAAAATAGACTCTTTCCAGAAATGGTTTGCTTACACAGGGGTGTAACCCATTTTCTCTCTTTCTTAACATCATTCAGATTTTTTTAACAATTTTAAATTCCTAATATGAATACAGACATACAATCCTCCTTATGCTAACTCATTTATTAATGTTATGATTTATATACTCACTTGTGTTATCATTCAAATTTTAATTAAGAATAATTAAATCAGTTATTTATATTCAGAGGTAAATGTCATCTTCTAATACTCATTACTAAAATATAATCAAAAATCAGTGTATTAATTTTCAATGTGTATCTTATTAGACTTAGTAGTCTGTTAAATATAGGATAATTTCTCATTTAAAAATATATTCTTTATATTGTTCTACAATATGTGCTATTATGAGAAAATACATTATTATTGATATCTATGCAGAGAATGATTTACAATACTCTTCAGGGGTACCCACATAGGGCATTCACTGACACGTTTCTGCCAATTTGCATAATATTAGCTTTATTCAGGAATAAAATTAAATCAACTTTATCATGTCCTTGGTAAAATGAATTATATTTGACTCTTGTAAAATGTCAAAGCTGTCAAGAACACAAAAAGATTTCAGAAAGCAAATGAAGGAAATAATCTTGCTACTGCCCGGCAGTATTAATTTTGCTGTTTCTGTCTCCTTCTTTTATACTTTTACTTAAAAGGAACTGGTCAAGGTTGATATATTACAGTTCTGCCTGGCAGAAAATATTTTTAATAGAAATTTGGTAGCAGCAATGATACTGGGTTATGCAGTGTCCCTGCAAATGGCAGTTTAAAATCCCAGATAGGCTGACTCATCCCTTCCACATTTGGAGGTTTAAAGAAACAAGTAAGTAAGGCACACATCTTGCAATTTACTGCATGCAGATCTCTGAGGCCAGGTTGTAGATCATCTGCTCAGGCCATAAAATTATATCCCAACATGCAAATCTAAAACCTCAAACTCAGTTGCTGTGACTGCCTGACTTCTATGAGCATCATCAGCCTATTCTTCATAATTTGAAATTCCATACTACACGAGGTACTAATTATGCAGAGATTGATCTAACAGTACAGTTTTCTGCAAAGGATTATCATGTGGCTAAATGCACACAACATCTGGGCATGAAGAAAACAAAGAGAGATGACTTGGGATTTCAAGTTCAGGAATCTTCAAAAGTATGCAAAAAAAAAAAAATCCATGCATACAACAAAAATTCAGTGAAGAGAAATGACTGGTTCATAGAAGACCTGGTGTAAGTGAGGTACATGAAGGTGGCAGATTGCTAGATTTTTTGTAGCAAGCTCTATGCCCATTCTTAGAGCATTCAGAACAAAGACTTCTTCCCGTTATCGAAGTGGAAGGGCCCAGTCTGCACTCTTCCTGCTGTTCCCTCCCATGACGATATTTCTCCCCTACTTCTCTTCTTTTTCTTCAGTCTTCTCTTTTCATTCCCCTTACTTATTTTTTCAGAAACTCTCATCTTAAAAAAGTAAAATGTTTTGACCCAGCTTTTCAGGCTCCTCTCAGCATCTAAAATGCCCACTCTGGCAAATTGAGGTTTCTCTCTCACCTCTTCTTTATTTATAAATTGACAATTCTTCACCCAGCCTGTTAAAAGATACCTAGCTAAATCAGATCAACAGCTTCTTGGTAATTGCCAAACAGTTTAGTGGCCCATTACTGAAACTTGATCACTCTCTCCTTCCAATTACTCGATATTCTTTGCTTTCATGTAACCAGTCTTTGCTGGTTTTCCTCAGAACTCTGGCTACTCTTTAATCACAACTGTGGTCTTTGTTTCTAGTGACTATTTAAATGCAACTTTTTCTTAAAAATTATAACGACATTATTCTTCACCATTTAGCCTGCTTTTCTCAAGCAATCATGGATGATGTTCTGAAACTTTGCATCATCTCTGAGATGCTTATGAATATATCCAATTTATACAGATAATTTATACACATAAAACCCAGATCACACATCCTGTGTCTCCCTGTTTACCTGATTTTAAACCAGCTACTCACTGCACATTTCCATTTAGAACTTTTCCAGACCATACAGACTCAAGGTACCTCAAATTAAACTTGTATTTTACTTATTTGTCAAATGTTCTTCTTAGGTTTTTGAGCTTGGTAAGTGGTGACTCAGTTTCCTGAGTACCCAAACCACAAATGAAGCAATCAGATCTCTTTTGTCCTCTTCTAATCTTTGATAATATCTGATTAAATTTATCTTCATACCTCCTACATCTGTTCCGTCCTCTCTTTGCCTACGAGCACCTTTGGCCATCAGGATAAAGTCCAAAAGTTTTCTATAACAAGTCTGTTCATGAGCCTATTTCTCTTATTTGCCATGCTCTTCCTTTATGAATTCCCCACAAACACCCTACATATGTACAATATATCATACATGCTGCTATTCAGTCATGCTGAATTATCTCCATCCAAACACACATTCTGCTTTTCCAGCGAGGCGTTCTGTAGATTTGCTGCTTCTCCATCTTCAACGCAGTCGTAGCAAACACAGAACAATGACTAATACACACAGGCTCAGCACTCAGACTCCTAGGTTTCAAATGTCAGCCCCTCAACTCAATAGCTTGTGACCTTTACAAATTAAACTCTATATGCCTTGTTCTTCTCTCTTAAAAAATAAGGATAAGGACACTTTTTACCTCAGAAGATTATGATGAGACTTAGAGGATATAATCCATGTGAAGCAATTAAATTAGGACCAAAAATACCATCTCAGTAAGTGTCAGCAGTTATTACCAAACCTAGATGCAATAAATATTGAAGAGAAGTATTTAATTCTGTCTAGTTTGGAGTGCTACACAAAAATTGGCATGCAACTTACATGCACATTGAGGCCCTGAAGAATGGTCTCACTCACCCATGGAGTCACCTTTCCAAACAGTGAAAAGAGCCTCTCTTGAAATCTCCCTTTGCATAGGAATGTCCTTTCTGTGAGCCAAATTCTCCTTAAATTCCATTTTAAGTCCTCCTCATCTGTTCCTCACAGGACCGTGGCCTTTCCTCTCTGAAGAGTCCCACCAACTGGCAGAAGACCACTTCATCACTCCTGCACATGGACTGCAGAGACCGCTAAACCAGGGGCCGAAGAACTGCCACGAGTCCCTGATGAGGAACATAATCCGCAGTGATCCCAATCTTTTTCAGAGTTTCCAATCCCGCTGCACAATTTTGCAAACTAAATGTGTGGCTTCCTTTCTTTTTATCTTGCTTTCAAACTTTTCCTTGTCACACTTACCCTCTGAAGCCTGCTAACCAACTCCAGCTCCTCCCACGGAAAACTGTTCTTCCCCTCGATGCTAAATGCGAGGTAATTCCTCTCTGCCCTTCTGTCCTTGGTAGCTTAATTTTGATTACAGTTGTGCTTCCTCGGCATCCACAAATTTTCGACGAACGTAAAATTTTACACTAAAATATTACGTGAAATCATTTTAAAGTTAAAAGATACAGGAAAGATTTTTAGTGAAAAATAAAAAGCACTAATATATCTTAGCATCTAGTTCGACTTAGGAAAGCACTATTTTAACCTCTTTCTTATTTCTTCTCAAATTTTTCTCCAATGGATAAATAATGTCCATGCCATTTGTTATCATTTCAAAGTTCAAAAATCTGTTGAATTCCTATATGGAAGATGCGGATTCTTGTCTCTCTTTTTAATTTTACTCCTTAACCAGATTTCTCCAATCACAATGTGAATAAAATCAACATTATAGTAATTAATTTGCATGCTCACAACATCATTCACTTTCTCTTCAATTTTGGTTTTAGTACAATTAATGGCACATTGAAGAAAACATTCTTCAGGAAGTCCCTATTGTAGAGAATACAAAATAACCCATCATTTTCACTTTTCTTTTCCTTTAAAGATCTTCTGGTCTCCCTGCCTCTTCCAGCAGCCAAAGCAGGGTGCATAGGAGCCCTCATCTTCAGCTTCATTTTTCTGCCAATCACCTTTGTTTCTTTTCTGTGTTTTACCTCTTAGTTTCTGTATCTCACATTGGATTCACTCTTGGTTTATTCCCTTGGCTTTGTGGACCACAGGAGACAAAAGTGGAAAAACTTTGAGGCTAAGTATCTTCTAAATTACCTTTCTCTTCTTTCTTTTGTTTTTTAATCCTTCTCTCAGAGATTAGCTAAGCATCAAATTCGAGTTTGGCTATCACTTTCTGCCTGAGTATTATAACATTTATTTCCTAGCTTACAGACCTATTAGACAAATTCTTTTTGTGACCTTCCTATTAAAAAGCTTTTAAGATTTGTCTCTATTCTGAGTATTCCAAAATATCACAGTGCTTGCCCTATTGTATGTGTGTGTTTCTAAAAGACTGTAGCATCTTCAGTGGACATTTTCAATCTGAGTCCCAGGAGTTGGGCCTACTTTTAGGGTGTGTAGGACGTTATTTTTCTCTTTTTTACCTTTTGAAAAAAATTTTATTAGAATTCCTGATCATAGGATTTTATTTTATTCCACCGTGGTTTCCTTAGTACAACAGTATTAGAAAATTATTCAACATATTAATTAGGGAACTAGATTTCTTGGTTTATTTTGCTGAGCTTTTCTTATTATTCGCTTTAGTCTTGTTTTTTTTTTTAACCTGTTTCTGTTTCCTTCACCTTCAACTCCACTTTCAACTTCACTTTCAACTCAAATCCTTGAAGTTTTTCTAACTTCTAGAATCATGTATGTTCAATTCTAAGAGTCTTTTTGTTCAATTCTAAGAGTCTTTTTGTTCAATAAATGTTCTTTTCATATTTCATCTTATTTTTATTCTTTTATGTGTCCCTATTTTTTGGGTGAATTTATCAATTCTGGCATTTTATTTATGTTTCTAACTATACTATAAAATTTTTCCATTTCTCATGAGCTATTTTTCATTTTTTCCTTGATTCTGACTCACAATTAAATATCTTCATATTAAGGTGAGACAGGAAGAGTAGATTGGAAAATCTTGTAGTAGACAGAGATCATTTGCTTATGCATCTTACAGCAGAGTGATTAGGATTTCAACTTGCTTCAAATCTTTTCTTCTCCTGTCCCTTATATAGCCTTCATGAAAAAAAAAAAACCATCACTCCCTACCTAGAGAGTAAAACACCTAGATGCAACATCCTAGAAAAAGCATTTGATGGCATCACTATTTAATATCCACATCTTCAATCAATTATCTAGTTTTTAGTCCCTCTCTTGTATTTGATTTCCTGAAGTTCACAATATTTGTTGATCATTTTCATCAGTAAATAACCCTGTCTTAGGTCAGAAACTAAGAGGAACTATCACATGACTATGAAAAGAATCTGGAAGATTAATTGCTAATTTAGAATTTCACCCATATCTCAATCATGTTTTCAATGATTCTTTGTTGCATCAATTACCGAACTATGTCAGGTCCCTAAAAGGAGGACTTAGTTTTTATCTTCCTTTTGCAGGTGGTTACGCATTTCCTATTCTCTGCTAAACATGTTTCTTTAACTTAGTTTTATCTTCCTTTTGCAAGTGCTTACACATTTTCTATTTTCTGCCAACCATGTTTTTTAACTTTTCACTTTCTATGAAGTCACAGATCTTACTTATCTTTATCTTCAGTCCTTTTCCATACAAGATTTTACTTCATTGCTAATATAAGTGGGATTCAGGAAAAAGTACATATAAACAAAGAACTCAATCCTTCACAGGTAAATAGCTTTTCTTTTACTCTTAATTATGAAGTCTGGCTTCTGCTCTTTTCTGTCATTATAGGAAGGATGTCTTTAGGAAGGATGAGCAGTGGCATTCTGCATTTTAAAACCAACAGGTGTCTGCAAACCTACATGTACACATATCCACACACATGTGAGCCCAGTATATCCAAGTGAATTCTGGGAATCATTTAAATGTCTCATTGTTTACTCCTCCTTACTGCTTTAAATGATACCACTGTCTACCTTACTGCCTAATCTGAAAACCTGACATTTTTTCCGTTTTCCCTTGTCCTCCCATCCAGTAACAATATTCCATAGACACCAATGTTTTCGTGTGTTTTATGTAATTGTCTCCCTCCTATCCTTAGTGCTAAGGCTTTAGTCTACCTCTTCATTAATATTTATCTGGGCTACAAAAAGGTTCTGATTATTCTTTCAATCTCTGTTCTTGTACTTTCTATACTGCTGTAAGTGGGAACTTTCCTACACACAAATTTACTCATGTCAATGCCTGGTGAAAAGAAATAGAGCAGAACATACTAGTGAAAGCCCTTTCATTATAGGATTAGATCAATTTTGCATGTTTATATCTGGTAATCTGAGGAACTCTTTTGAAGATAACTATGCAAAATAACAGCCTTAGTTATGTTCCTACCACTTTGTTTTGAAAGCCTATATTGTCATTGTTTGGGGCTCATTGTTATTGTTATTTATTTGTCTCTTTTGTTTCTTGTTTTTCTCATAATTTGTGTTGTTTGGTTTTGTTTTTCTCTCTCATACAGAAAGAATAGATGTACATGTATAGGCTTATGCATGCCTAGAACTTCTCCTAAAGAGTATATAAGAACTGATTTTATTACATGTAATGGTATGAATAGCTACTTTGAAGAAAACAAGACATTATGGTAGCCATTGCTGATTTCCGATCATCTTGTTGTGAAGTCCAGTAATGCTTTACTTTTTTGTTTCCACTGGTTTCAGTTTGTTTTGCATTATTTAATTTCAATAAGTGTGAATGTATGGACAGCTATTTTGAAGAGAATAAGAGACATTATGGTAGCCATTGTTGATTTTCCTATTGTCTGGTTTTGAATGCCAATAATGCTTTCATTCTTTTGTTTTGATCAGTTTTATATTATTTTGTCTTGTTTGAATCCATTATGCGTGAAGACATGGACAAGTATTTCGAAGAATTCAAGAGACATTATATTGATCTCCTATTGTCTTGTTTTGAAATCGTGTGTTGCTTGCATTGTTTTTCTCTGATCTGCTTTGTTGTTTTGTTTTGTTCCATTCTCTTTAAAATAAAAAAATAGAAAACCCTTTCATCGCAAGTTATAATAACAACTCCAAACAAACATAGGTGCTTTGTGGTTTACATTATCGAATGACTGAGAAGGGAATCTTACGCTCACAGGATTGGAGTGTGCGGGAATTTAAATACCATGAAGAGACTCCCTGGACCTCTTCTTCATTTCTCTTCATATATTAGGTTTATGAATTCAAAGCAACTATGCCCATAAGTCAGGAAATTTTTGCTATTTGTAGGCTGGAATACACATATCACCAGCATTACTACCACATGAGCAAGGACTTTTAGTCTGTTAATTCCAATTTTTAAAATCTGAAAGACATATATTGGTGGAACCAGCTTGGATTCTGTGTCCACTTCTGTAGCTATTGCAGAGGGAAAAGACTGACAGAAATTATTAGAATGAAGAGGCAAGAAGTTATCATCCCAAAAAAGAGTAATTAGAAGGGTGCTTGGTAATAACAGTTGCCCATGATATGACACAAAACTGCCTGGACTTGAATCCAGCACAACTCTTCAACTGTGTAACTGAGACAAACTATCTTCTCAATGTGTTAATTGTCCCAGATATAAAATGATTACAATGATAAAAATGATCTCAAAGACCTGCTGATTTAATAAGTATAAAAATTTTAGGACTGTACTGGCTCCAAGTAAGTAATAGATGTTGGTCATTTACAACAATTTAAATTCTTCTTAGCAAATTAAATTCTTCTTAGCATGACAAGGTCTATTACACCCTTGCCCTTGCTTATTTCTCCAGCCTTACCTGTTCTACCACTGCTCACATCAGCACTTCCAAACCAGGCAGAACAATGTACACCACCATACGTGCCCCTTGGCCTTTCCCATGCTGTTTTTTCTCTCTGGAAAGCCTCCTCTGAATTCCATCCACCTATGAGTCATTTAAGACTCCGTTCTTTCCAATATTAAAATATTTACAAATTTTTATTCTAAATGAATTAAAAAGTTAAATATATAAATTTTCATTGCCCCTCAAGATCTGAAATAGGAAGCAGTATCTTTCCTTTCTCATTTTTTATTCTCATGGTTGCTTTCTACAAAGATTCCCACAGATACAGCTCCAAAGCAGAGCAAACACTCAGAAGGTGAATACATTGCTAAACTCCCCAATTGAACCTCCATGTTTACAACTCACAACCTCAGGGGCTGGGGATTTAGCTCAGTGTATATATATATATATATATATATATTCATACAATAGGCCTGGAATTATGGATCATCAAACTTACAACAACTGTTACCATCCCTATCTGGTTCATAAATGGTTTATCTATGGATGAACTACGGATATTTTTATATTCTAACATAAAACCCAATATTCTTAGTTTGTCACACGAAATCATGCATGTAAACTCTGCCCACCTACCTCTCCCTTGCCATTTTGAGCCATTCTCCTCCTCACCAGGAATGTGTCATTGCATCTGACTTCAGAGTCCTTTACTGTACCAAGCAGCCTCCTGTCTTATCTTTACTCATGCTCTTCTTCTGCCTACAACACGCCTTCCCTTCCTTCTAAAAATGGATAAATGTTCTCATACTCCGGTCTTGGTTTAAATGTCAGTTAAATGAAACTATGCCTGATTCCCTATGCCAGAAGGTCCCTCCCACTTTTATGTCATCTTGTTCTTCATTATTATGCCCAAGCCACAATTTTAGTTAATTCATTCTATGATTAATTCCTTATTTTCATTTCTTCTGCATTTTCTACAAGTTACCTCAAACCAGAGCCTTTGTTGTAAATGTAACTAAAACTTCATTTCTTTGTAAAGTACCTATCATAACATTGGCACACATAAATATTATTAATAAATTTAAAGGCCAACTATGCAAATTTGTAATCAAATTATGATAAATTATTTCAACCTATTGTTGTAATGGTTGTTAAAATATTCACTAAGAAGTGCTGTATGAGAAAATACAAATCATAAATGTGGGTAAAAATACGAAATATAAATTATATACATAGTATTTCAGTTGTTAAGAACACACAGAAAATGGGTCTGGTAGGCAGAAAGATAATTTTCTCCTCCAAAATGCCTTTGCTCTAATGCCTGGAATCTGTGAGTATGTCCTGTTAGATTGAAAGGAAAATTACATTAACTAATCAGTAGATGGAACTAAAGTGAGATTTTCCTGAAATATCATGTTGGGCACCATGTTATCAAAAAGAGCCTTGAAATGTGTGAACTGAGACAGAAGAGTCTGCGGCAGAGTCAGAGATACAAAATAAGAAAGACTCCACCACATATTGCTGGCTTTGGTGATCAAACAGCAAACAAACCAAGCTTCCATCTTCCAGAGTTGGAAAATGCAAAGTTGGATTCTACTCCCAAGCCTCTAGAAGAAACACAGCACTGCAAACACTTTAATTTTTTCCAGTGAGCCTATTTTGGACATCTGACTTCCAACACTGTAAGATAAATACCTTTGTTGTTTTAAATCACTGCATTTGTTACAGCAGTAACAGACAACTAACACAAGACATGTAAGTTAGAAGAGTTTATAATTTTTTTTCATTTTGAAATCTTATATGGTTTTACAGGCAAGAACTCTATTCTACCATTTTCATTGCTTTCAATTCTATTCTAACAGTACAGTCTGCACTATTGTGCTTAAGACTTATATTTCTACTTAGTTCTTGAAATTTAAAAATAATCTGGAAAAACTGATAAAAAATTATGTGCTCACAAAGAGATGTCAATGTAGATGGAAATGACAATGGCAATGTAGATGGAAAATTTCCAGAGAAACCTCAGAGTTTTTTTTTAATAAAATGATGAATGAATACATTTTCATCAGTTACATTAATATAACACATGATTGTCTATCCTTTGTTTAGAAATATCTGTCTAAATTGATGACTTTAAGCAATTAAAGACAGAAATAGTTCAGAGTAACATTATTATCCTTGTACTATTTTATTCCCTTCTTACCCTTTTATAGCAGTAATAAAAACAATAACCACTGGATTTGGGGATCTATGAAACATGATTCAGTTCCTGAATGAGGAAGAAAGAGGAAATTCTGTCACTGGAAAAATTTATGTCACCAGTATCTTGTAGATGTTTTTCATTTAAAATAAAGTTTCTGAATGAAATACAATATATTTTTTATATTTTAAAAGTTTGGAATATTGAAGGACAACACAGGCTTTAGGTTAGTGAACTTACTTGTAAGATTATAAGATGCACTTGCTCTAGAATTATGCATTTAACAATATAATTCTTACTTAGGGCAAAAGGAAGAATATGTGTACCTCTGAAAGTTCTGAAATTTAAGTTACATAGAATATAAGCTTTCTTATAAAATTGACTTAAATAGGAAATTTATAGCATAAGCTATATTCTATCAATTACATGAATATTATGTGCTCAAATAATTCATACCATTTTATTTTAAAACGCTTTTCTAGCCAGCTCCCAGTGAATACAGAGATTAAATTTTTCCTTTCATTTTCATACATGGTAAAATAAATTAAATTTCACTGATACAATATCACCATATTACAGATGGAGAAAATTATCTAGAGAGGAAAGATACCATCAAAAAATGGGGAAGGAAAAAAAAGCAGAACACTGCGAAACAGTCATAAAAACTTAACATAAAGTCATAAAGGTTTTATTTCCCTCTAGCACCTTCTAGTGGCAAACATAGTGTATTGCTGAATCCTGTAAGTGGAAAAAATTTACTTCAAACATTATTTAGTACATGATATTTTATTTAAAATTAAGCAGTTAAAACACATTTTAAGTTTTTTTGTTTCTACATGTATATAATCACAATATATGCATATCACAGAATGAAATTCATGTTTCTTTTTCCATAAGTTCTTTCTACAAATGAGAGCTTTGAGCTAATTAATTTGCAAGGACTGCAAGTGTTTTCAATCCTTTCATTTCAGCAGAAAAAAACTGAAAAAAATTAGGATAAATTAACAGGCCTTCAGACAAATAGACAAGGCCTCATCCATGAGATCTTTCTATAATTTATAATAAACAAGTAATTTTGAGAGAAATGCTCATACTTTTCCTTATTATATTGAGACTATGGTATTATTTAATATCAATAATAACTACCCAAATGTCCTAATATTTTAAATGTATAACTGGTATGTATAATATTAAAATATGTTACCTATGTTTCCTCATTTATAATGTGCTATTGTCCCATTTTTACTGGATATAGTAAAGTAATAACTTCTTTCATAGTTAGAAAAACTTAAGAGATGACTCATATGTAATTTAATATTCAAAGAGGAATAAAGGAAAGTATATGTTTGTCACTTTATGTTTGTATCAAGGAAAAATATTTGAGAATTTCATATGAAAAATTATTTTCTCTATACTGAAGGCACCTATTGTATAGTTGTAAGACATAAAAATGAAACTATGAGACTGCATTTTAAAGGAGGAAGATGCCCAGATTTGTATAGTGTCACAGCAAGGGCAATTGACTACTAATTAGATTCTTCCATTTAATCTCCCTTTATTGCCATAATCATTGAGTTACCAAAGAATTATAATTCAACCTTGCACCTGGATTTCCTATAGGGACCCAGCTGATTCAAGGCTTCACAGCATCTGTCATGATCTGAAACTCATTTGTACGTGTGAGCAGAGATCATGTCTGTTTGCTTTAGCATTTATTTCTAATAATCAACTGACTGCTGGGCAAACTCACTACACATCTGCTCCATGGCTCCACTTGCCCTAGGCACCTACCAGCCTTCTTAAAAATTATCAAAGGATAATCCCTTCAGAAATCAGACATTTTCTTCCTTTCAATAGTGTTTAATGTAATAATTAACTGGTCTACTTCTCCAGCCCTTTAAGGCTTTTGAGGTATATAGTGACCTACTCTTGAGCTCACTTTACTGATAGTCAGTTGAGTAACAGCCAGAGCTATGAAAGAAAAGGGGACTGAGGTGGAAATTGGCATGTCACACAATTGCCCCAGAAGGCAGAGATCCTGTCACTGCCACTACTGCATTCTAGTGACCTGCTCTGTGTTTAGTATATGTTAGGCAATCAAGCATTTGGTGAAGAGTGGGGAATGTGTGTTCATCCCACACATACGCATTCTGGTCCTCCCTCTTGCACCTCCCTCCCTAAGTGGAGAAATTATGACTATGCTTTACAGAGTCACTACAATGTAGAAAATATTTAGTAAGAAACTGAAAGTCAAAAAGCTATATAATATTACTCTACCTGATCACACAAAAGTTACGACATGTTCCTAGTATATACAGTCATATTCAGAAAGATATCGCTACACGTCCCCTCAGCCTACACTTTTTGAAATTTATGAGAACAAGCAGGCGTGTTTTAAGTCAGAGAGCTGAACTCTATAAGTAAGATTTTGGGCAGAAAATCTCTGTTTCCCAAATACTGCATGATTTCCAAGGAACAAGACAAAATTTATATCTGTAATGCCATGCAAGAAATAGTTGGCTTAATTCAAAAATGGTTCAGATCATTCCTCTACTTAAACCATTCCCTTGTATAAACAAACCAAGAAAACAGCCTGGACACACTTCAATATGTTCTAAAGTACTCAATGAGCCATATAATAATATTATTTAACAAAATTCCTTTCAAACTTTAGCAGAATAATTTTTGTTCTTTCTGTTACTGTAATTTATCTGTAATCTGAATACTGTCTCTAGTTTACAGTCTCAAAGATTGCCCTATAATAATCAAATAAGCAGCATTACTGGCTTAATGCTTTTTGAAGACAAAGTTTAAATATAAAAAAAAATCTGAACACTCTGGTACACCATGCCGATATTTTTTCTATTACCTGGTGCTTCAGTCTATAAATACACAGCATGTACTCTTCTTGGAAGTGAACAAGCATATTAATTATAAGAAGCCTTTAATTCTGTTTTCCTGAACAAAGGGTATTTATAATCCCAATCAAATGAAGTATGTTAGTCACAATCCAGTTCACTGTACAGAAAAACATTACAAAATACAACTGAACTCATTTTCATGTCTCTCCTTGTCTATAGAAATCCCACTCACAATCAAACAACAAGCTAAACAAAACTATGCATCATGTTGGGACAGCCAATTGTAGGCTTCATCATTGCTACTGTCAATGAAAACATTTGTCCAGCAAAAAATTGACTTGGGCTTTTCAGTTCCATTAAAACACACAAAACACAAGATTCATGACAATTGCCTCAGTGTAAAATCATTAATCTTTCAGGTACATTAGTCTCCAATTTCCTGTCAAAAGAAAAACTCAGCAGTACGATGGTTTCCTGGCCTGGTTAGAATTGGTTCTCTTCAATCAGAAAAGTCTGTAAAAAGGCTTCACACTTAGTTCACAGATTTTTGGAATTTACATAAAGAAAAATGGATTTTAACTCCACAAATCAGCTACTGGTCAGGAACTGCAATGAATTTCTTTGTAAAATGTACTAGAGAAATGCTACATCTGCAGAGGGCACTTTTCAAGTGCGGCCATTCAGGAGCACTAGTGTTTGCAACAATTCAGAACCTGGATTAGTATATTGATTATTTCAATGTACGGGATAAACAACATAAAACACTGCCTTAACAAAGATAAATAACAAAAGGTAATTATCTTTATTTTTGATTCTGTTCTTTATGATTTGATATCGATAACCCTTATGACTACATAACATTAATAAAAGCATAAGTAGTTAGGTAATTAAATTTTAAAACTTTAGCATGTATGAAATGGAAACAGGATGCATTCATGTACATAAGGTCATTAATATAAACTGGTGATACAACAAAATTTAAATGTAATAAATTTTTAATAGATTCAAATTTTATTACTAATCTGGAGACTGCAAGAGGGGGCCAGCCCTTCAGCGACAACCTGGCCAGGAGGATGGACTCACAGTTACTCTGAGCTCCTTCCATACAGGCGAGTATGGTACAGCAAGCCAGGGGTTCAGAGTAGTACAAAGCATGACAATGGCATGAGACAAAATGCCACATACCTCGGGTTTAAAAGAACAGCTCTCCAGTACCTGCAATTGGTGGGACTATGGAAAAGGGAAGGCTTTCCTGACACAGAAAAAGTCATTCACTCCCCACATATAACAGGAGTGCTATGCTGGAGGGTCACTCAGTGTGTGACCTGTGATTGCCGGTAGGCTCCCATGGAAACGCCACCAGCACCTCCTTGCTGGAGACTCTACTAGGAAACCTGAGCCTGACAAGTAAGCAGAGAAGAGTGTGAAGCAGGGAGATCCCAGAGAGGACAGACAGAGACTGTCACCAGGTTCAGAGGGTGATTCAGCAGAGCCAGAGCTGAAAGGGTGCTCTCCTCTAGTTCTACCAAGCATTTAAAGGTCTGAGATGGCATCAGATCCAGCCTACTGCCCCACACTGGCCAAGGGAGCCCGCTGCCTAGCCTGAGGGCAGCCTGAGTTCCACAGGCAGGTCTGAGACAGATAAATGACTAAAAGAAGAGAGATGGAGAATAGCACCGGGTCTTCTAGTCATATTCTAGGCAAGAAAATCCTGCGGAGGGAAGACAAGGAATCACTTTGAGAATTGCCAGGCAGTTAATGGGGTAAGCGTATGAGGTCCCTAGGAGAAGTTGACGAAGAACTGGTGAACCAACAGGGGGGCAAACTACACCACATTTGCTTCTCCCCAGATCGATTGAGGGAATCAGATGGGGATCATGATGGAAGCCTGCAGTGGCTATGCCCAGACTGCACTTTGCAGGCAGGAGACAGATGAATCCAGTGAGGCAAGCAGGGAGGGAGGGAGGGAGAGAGGAAGGGAGAGAGAGAGAGGGAGGGAGAAAGAGAGGCCTTGCTGTTGTGGGCAGGCAACTGAGTGGCCCACGGAGGGAAACCGCTTGGCTTCTTACAACCAAACTGTGACCCCTCTGGGAGAGGATCCTCTGGGTTCACGCAGTAACAGGAGTATGAAGGGTTTTTTATTTTCATTTTTGTTGTTGTTTCCTTGGTTATTTGTTTCTTCTGCCTTATCGTGGTTTGTTGCTTTGGTTTAGTTTGGTTTTCATTTTCTGGTATGGTTTTGTTTTCTCTGGTTCCTGCTCCTTATTGGTATTGTTGTGTTATTTTACCTTATTCTTTAAGGTTTCACCCTCTGTCTTGCTCTGTTTTTTAGACTTCTCTTTTGTTTTTGTTTTTACTTTCTTCTTCACTGTTTTTCTTTTCTCTTTCTTATTTTCTCATCTCCTTGCCTTCCCTCCTCCTCTCTACCTACCATCTGGTATATGTACAACAGGGCCCGGTATAGGTGCATTAGAGAATAATGGTTAAACAGTGCTATGACTTAAATATGAGCTTTTAAGGGCATGGCTAGGGAATTCTTAACAAATTTGGGCTCATATGCTCCAAACAAAACTAATTACAAAGATACTAACAGGTTCCAAAAAATCTCACAGCCTCTTCAATCTCTAAATATACTTTTACCCATTTCTCTGTTCTTTTTCCTACCAGTACAAGTAATCTCTCAAACTCCCTCAACATTAACCCTTTATCTCAACTATTAAAAGAAATCCAACAGAATATGATCTCATTTCTAATTTTCACCAAAAAGAGTCTTTTTAAATCACAAAGAGTCTTTCAAGGTTATTGATAAATGACGAATTTATCCAAACAAGTTTTAATGTTTATAGTTAAAGTATGGGTGGATCTGTGGATGCTGTTATAACAAGTAGAAATTATTTTACAACACAGCAACCAGACTCAACCTAATTAAATTGAAAAGTTTGAAAGGGTAAACAATACTTCTTGACAAATTAAGTCAAGAACTCATCACTGGCAAAAAAAAGAAAAGAAAAAGAAAAGAAAACCTAAGAGATTTTTATAACAAAATTGTCCTCACTATAACAAATTGTCCTCACTCTGTTTGACCTCAGCTATTATCACACACACACACACACACACACACACACACACACAGAGATACATGAAAAAACAAAGCAACAGAATCTTTCCAAAGGTTTCCAACTTTCCCAAAGCAGATTCAAGGGGAGCCAGTGGAAAGAAAATCAAACTTAAAATAGCTGAGCTACATGAAATGATTACAAGTGATGCAAAGAAACTTAATGAGTTCAAAGACAATATAACTCACAAGATAGGAAAACTAACAAGCAAACTGACCGAGGTGGTTATGAAACATACAAATAAAAATTTAGAAGAGCTAAGTGACAAATTTACCAAAGAAATAGACTTCATAAAAAAAAAATGACAAACTTTACAGATGATTCTACCGAATATCTAAACAACAGAAATAACCAATGTGAGGAGAGAGCCTCAGAAGTAAAGCACCAAATGAAACATGTTATGTTATACTCAGAGAAACCTTAAAACAATAAGAAACAGAAATTCATCAAATGGATGATGTTATTATGAAGATTAACCTGAGCTTGTTTCAGTTAGAGAGAAATAGAGGACAGCACCCATGAAATCAAGTCTTTTTACAGAAATTATAGCAGAAAACTTTAGTTTAGGAAAGAATTTAACATACAAATAAGTGAAGATTACCGAATGCCAAGTATGGTGAAAAAAGAAGCTGCCACAAAACATCAAGGTCAAAATCCCAGAAATGGAACATAAAGAAAAAATCTCTAAAGCTATCAGGGAAAAGCAGAAAAGTCACCTATAGATGAAAAATCCAATAGGATTAGAGCAGACATTTCAACACAAACTTTAAAGGCCAGGAGATCTTGGAGTGATGCGTTACCACTAAAAGGAAACAACTTCCAGTCCAGAATAGTATACTCTAGAAAATTAACTTTCAAATAGATGGAGAAATAAGGACATTCCATGACATTCCATGACAAAGAACATTTTATGGAATTCATGAACACAAAATTGGCATTCCAAAAAATATTTTAGAAAATCCTAGACAAAAGCAATTAAGCAAACAAAGACAAAAAGTTGGATGGAATAAATACATCAAGCAAGATGAGAAGTTAAACAAAAAAAAAAAAGAAGAAAAAACAGAGAAATCAACAACAGAAAAAGAACACAATGTTAGAAATAAGTCAATATCTTGTAGTAATGAATAACCTCAACTCCCACATTCAAAATATCAAAAGATAAAATTCAACAGTTTGTTGCATTCAAGTAACTTCTCTAATCCCAAAAGAAGTTCATAGACTACAATTCAAGGGATTGAGAACAATACTCCATGCACCAGGACCCCAAAAACAAACAGGGATACCAATTTTATTCTCACACAAACCGAACTTGAAGATAAAACTGATCTGAAGCAGCAAAAATTGTCACTACATATTAGTTAAAGGAATAATAGAAAGAATTGTAAATATATATGCACCAAACAATAATGCATCAACTTTATGAAGCAAACATTACTGTACATAAAATATCAAATAAAAAACAATATAATCATAGTGGGGTTAATGGGGTATATCAATAACCCACTTTTACAAATATATCAATTAAAAATAAGGAAATCCAGAACTGAATCAAATAAATGTACTTAATAGATATCTACAAGTGGTCTACCCTACTAAAACAAATTACATATTCTTCACAGAAATTCATGGAATTTTACGCAAAATATAGAGATATACTAGTCATAAAGCAAGCTTAAAAAATCAAAGAATCAAAATCATCCTATACATGTTATCAAATCATAGGGCAATGAAACAAAAAATGAATTGAAAAAGGAATCACAGAAATTTTAGAAACACTTAGATACTAAATAACACACTCTTGAACACCAGAATCTATGGAACACAATGAAAGCAGTACTGAGAGGGAAGTTTATTGCTGTGATAAACAGCAATAAACAAAGTGAGCTGAAAAAACATAAACTAATGATGCACCTCAGGATTCTAAAAAATAAAACAGCCCAAACCCAAATCTAGTACAAAAAAGGAAATTACAAAGACTAGAGTAGAAATTAATAAATTAATAAAATTTAGACTATAAAAGCCCTATAAAGATTTAATGAATTGAAGAGTTTCAAAAAATAATCAACATAGACAAATCCTTAGCCAAACTTATTAAAATAAGGAAAGAAAACACATGTATTAGAGTAATTAGAAATGAAAAAATAAATTTAAGTCATTCATAGGAAAATGGATGTACCTTGAAATCACAATAATAAGTGAGATAAAACATATATAAACATAAATAATGCATTCTGTCTTATTTAAGAAACTCAAGTCACACATAAATTAAGGAGCAAAATAAAAGATAGAAAATAAGAGCAGGGAGAGAAATTTTTTGCAAAATGAAGGGGACCAAGGGGTGGAAAAAGGGGGCTGGAGAGAAGTGAGTAGAGGGAAGAGACTATAAAAACAATTATGATGTCTTATGTACATTTACCTATTATTCACAATGAATGTAATCATTATGTAGTTCAAAAATGCACAAATAACTACAGAATACCAAATAGCCAAAACTATCTTGAGCAAGAATAAAACAGAATACATTACTCTATCTGACTTCAAATTATATTACAAATATACAGTAATCAATATGGAACAATGTTGATATAAAGCATGTATATTATTGGAACAGAGAAGCCAAAATGAGTCCACACATAAGTGGTTAAATGATCTTAGACAAGGGTGCCAGAATTATACAATGGGGAAAGGATAGTTTCTCATACATGTGGCAGTGGGAAAACTAGAAAATTCATGTGTAAATGTGAGAAACTGGACTCTTATTATATCAAAATAACCAAATGGATGAAAGATTTAAACATAAGTTTTCTTACTAAAATCCTTAAAGAAAACATAGGAGATAAATTTCATAACATTGGTCTTCATAGCAATATTTTGTATATGATAGGAAGAACAAAAGCAAGCATTTGCAAATTACATATCAGATAAGGAGCTCATAGCCAAAACCATATACAAAACTTGAAGTTAATGGTCCAATTTAAAAATAGTCAAAGGAATTAAACAGACAAATGGTCAAGAAGCATAAATAAAAATGTCTACCATCACTAATCATCACAGCAATGCACATCTAAACACAGTGAAATATTACCTCACACTTGTTAGGATGGTTACAATCAAAACTCTGAAGATAAGAAGTGTTAACAAAGACAGAAAAACTTGGGCCCTGTTGCAATCTTAGCAGAAATGTGAAGCAGGAAAGCAATTACAAACAGCATATGAAAATTCTTGAAAAATTTACAAATGCAGTTATCATATCATCCAGTAATCTCACTTCTGCATATTTATCCAAGAGAATTAAAAACAGAATCTTGAAGAGACATCTGTACTGTCATATTCAGTGGAACATTGTTCAAAGTATGAAATGAACCTAAATTTTCATTAGTAGATAAATGGATAAAAATTGTAGCACAACACACACAATAGAAATTTATTCAGCCTTAAATAAGAGATAAATCTTTAAATATGCCACAACATGAATAAAATTTTTGGACATTAGGGGACATGAAATAATCAATCATGGAACATTGTATGAAGTGAAATAATCAATCATGTTCAACAGATTTGGAGTTTCAATCACACAAGATGGAAAAATTATAGAGATTTGTGGTTTAATAATGTGCATATAGTTAATGTTAGTGTAATATACTCTTACAGTTTTATTTAAAAGACAGATTTTATGTTACATATTTTACTATGACACAAAACCAAAATGTCATAAATGCCAAATAATTTCCTATTCACAGCACATACTCATGCACAGATGTTTAATTTAATTTTTAACAGTTGCTTTTACTCTTTGTACCACATTCTTTTCTAATAAACAGGTAGTTTCCTAAAGGTTTTATCCCATAGGATTTCTGCTGTAGACACAATGTTTCTAACTTACTTTCCAGAGAGAGTTTGCTTCATGCATACCTAGCTTAACACTCACAACCAGCTGGTATGATAGGAACCATATTCCCTTTTTATAGATAGGAAAATCAAGGCACAGAAATGCTGAAAAAGAATAAGTGTTATAATTTAGAAGGAAATTGGATATATCAAACATTAAAATCTAAAGTTTTATCCAGGATTTTAATTTAAGGACAATTTTGAAAATTCAGATTGCTGTATTGTTAATCTGAATTATTACTATGACACTCTGGGCAAGAAAATAATTTCATGTTCACATCTATATTTGTAGTTCATAAAATGAGAGTCATACATGAAATTAGTTATATGAAAATAAGGATATGAAGAAATACAAAATTTTACTTAAAATTTTTATTTTTAGAAAAACTATAGAAACACAAGGAGTCAGTGGTTTTATTCTGCACAATACCCTCTGCACAGTATTACAGCACTTTTATCACTTTTTATTAGTAATGTTTGTCTCACTCCATTGAGTTTGTGCAGAGCAATGAACATTCCTTACCCATTTTTATCTGTAGCCCATATACAGTAATATCAGTTCAGTATACTGTATTTTTGAGAAAACATTTTACACAATGTATGCATTTCTACAAAGTACTCTGTATTGACTAAACAAAAGCATCCTTGTTATATAATACAAAAAGAAATGTATCATTTTCCTAATGAGACCCATTAAATAGAATCTTTCATTTATTTGTCTCTGGTAACTCATAGTTGGTTTCATGAGGTGGCTATAAAGTTCACTGTCATCAATGCAGGAAAGCTCAGGTTGTGTTAATTATTTTAACTCCTTTAAATCAACAAGTATATTCTAGATTGACAAATACACATGCCCCCAAATTAGAAGGAAGATACCTTGACTATTTCTTTTCTTAAAATGCGACTAAGTTTTTTGAAGAAAAAATTTATAAAAAATTATCACTCAAGTGTATGATGCTAAAGTCTTATTTCAAAAAAAAGTTTATCACTTCAAAGTTCACACAGCTGGGAAAGAAACTTAAAAGATGAGACTGAATTTCATCTTAACGTTCTAATATTTTCTAAGAGATGCAAAGTTACAGGTGTAAGTTCTGGGTTTCATAAACAATTCACATAATTCACAGATGTTACAAGTGAAATTCTATGATTTCCTTTTGCCTTTAAATTGTGACTGTAGTCTCAACTCTACACAACTTTGGAACTTTTACTCTCAGAATGAAGCAGACTGTATAAAACAAAAAATCCTTAAGACTACAATTTTATGAACACTCCAAGTTTTCATGATAGAAATAAATACTTCAAAAATCAAATATAGTTTAATTTAATATATCTAAAATTAGTGCACTGTGTAATAATAGATTTCATATCACTGCTAATACTTCCATCATAGAAATTTAAATAGCCCTACTTTTCTTGGCAAAAATATTTTATTAACTCTAAATTTTGAAAATTAAATTTCACCAATTTACTAGATATATGTAAATGTGTATGTTTATACATATAATGTTCGTTGTTTTACAGATGTTTTGAAAAGTTGGGTATTAAAATTAATAAAATAGTACAAGGATTGAAAGAATAACACACAGCAAAGTTTGAAAGCTAGTTTTAATACTTAAAGTGAATTTCTACCAAAGATTTGATTTCATGGTATCCCCTCTACATATAATTGACTGCAGATGTCATTTGCAGTTTTATGATATAGATAGGATAAGTTGTATTTAAATGTCATTGGCAAATCATACTTTCTAGTAAGGACTTAACTCTTTCCCCTATGGACTTAATATTACAAAAGTTCTGTATTGCCAAGACAAATACATTTACAGATAGGAGTATTACTAAAGTTTTCATCGTTGCTGCTTTTGTAGCTTCAAAGGGAGAGCTAAATCAGTGTCAGTGTGACATATATAGGACCTAATACTCTAGCTTTATACTAAATAAAACAATTACAGATTAAATAGCACACACATATGTATATATAGGCAATGATACTTTATGAATGTGAAAAATGTGTGCATTATATATAAAATACATGTTTAATTCTTTGGATGAACTGGGACATTTAATGTTGTATAAACTTTGCTGCAGTGTATTTAAAATGGCAAAAATTTTCGAGTTGTTAGTTACTTCATTAAATGAATAGATTAAATGTCACTGCACATTTTCTTCTAGACATCATGCAATAAGAATTGAAAGCAAAATCTTTTAATAACAAATTTAAAAACTGAATTCATAATGCTTTGGAGTTTTACCATAAACACAGCTATATGTAAAGTATAGGGAGCCGAGTATATTTTGACAACTTCTCTGTATCTAATGGGCAGTTACCTTTTACTAGGGTCTTCCATAGGAGTTCCTCAAGGTGCCTGTGGGCATCATTGAAAGTTATACTGGAGGAGTACAAAAAAGAAAGACACCTAACCCTGTAGGAAGGAATATTCCTTCAATTCTAGAAAGTTTTCCTAGGCTAAAGGACACAAAGTCAAGTAAGACCTCACACAGACCAGGAGCAAGATGCCTCAGCCTGTGATTCTCTACAGAGTCCAACACAGCTCAGCCAGAAATAGCAAGAAATCAACATTCACAACAGTCTGAACTATAAATTTCCTAGGGTAAATTTAGTACAGGATGAGTTGTATTGTTCCCTCTTCAGTACATATTCATGAAGTATTATTTGGTTTGTTTTTTCACAGCTTTACTTCGCATAGAGATTTGACATTTCTATGCCTTATCAACATTGGATCAAAATTTCGATGAGCAGAGACTGTAACATCATTTTCAATGGAATTTTTCCAAAATTCTAGTCACAAGGCATACATATACATATAATAAATTATATTTCTAGAAGAACCTTAAGAAAATATTTTTATTTCCAGAAAATAATATGACATATTCTACCATCCAGAGAAATATAAGTAATGCTGATAATAATTTTAGCAATTGTCACTTATCAACATTTAATTTTGCTATATATTACCTACCTTATTTTAGAAGTGACAAAAATGAATCTGCATGATTATTTACCTAGCCCACAACTGCCAATGAACTGCTAAGTGTTATAATTAGGATTCATATCCAAAGTATATAACTATAAAGCCATGCAGGTAGTCATAACCACTTTGACTTGCACATTTTTATAAGCTATCCTGGAGTAGAAAGACACTTTTTAAGTATATTAGGGGAAATAAAGACATCAAAAGTCCAAGTATAGTAATGCACACTTATAATTTCAGCACTCTTGGAGGCTGAATCAGGAGTGTTACTATTTTAAGCCCAATTTAGACACCTTAGCAGTATAGTAAGACCCTATCTCAACTAAAAAAAGAAAAAGGCTAGAAATTCAACTCATTGTGAACATCCTAGGTTTACTCCCCAGTACTTAAAAAAAGACATCAAAAGGTCATATAGAAAAAAATCCTAAGCAATATCATAAAAGGAAAATTTATACTATGATAAAGAATAAAATTTAATTATCAGGCTGTTTAACATATTTTATAGATTTTATTAAATGCCATTTTTACTTCTGTTTCATTCATTTACACTTAAATATTCACTATAATTAAGAATGGACATAATATGAAAATCAAACTTTAGAATAATATTTCATGATGAAAAATTCACTATATAATTCACAAATAGTATCTAAAATTAATTATATCTATTGTAAACCCAAATTTTAAAACTTAATTGAACTTAAGATAGGTACAGATTTATTGTACATTTGGATAATTTTTATAAACACATTACTTTTATCAATGAATATACCTTATTTTATACTTAGACAGAAAAGCGTATAACAGCACAGACACACATCAGTCTCCTTATTTAGTAGAATTAATTATTTGGGTTTTTATATCTAAATGTCCACACCAAGTGAAAAAGTCTTTTCTTGTTCCCAGCTCTTTCTCAGTTAGCAGATGCTAAGCTATGTTTGCTCAGCTTAGTGACTACATTTGGGTTACTATTGCCGGAGTCCAGCTGCGGCAGGGCTCAAGGGTCCCAAAGGTGGTCAGGGAGTCGGCGAGTAAGAGACAGAAGACACCGCACACCAGTATGTGAGTGAATCTGAGTCTATTTTATTTTTTAGAAGCTGGAGTATATATTTGCTAACTTTTGGCAGTAACTTAAACCCCAAGCAGGAAGCGTCCCAGGCTTAGGGCCAGGCAGGGATAATCTTAAACAATATGTGTTAATTAACTTTTTTCACCTTTGTTAAACTTTAATCTTGTTACTTAATTAGCTTGCAAAAGCAAACATGCTATACCCTAG